>APFE031182036.1:67439-98060 GCA_000404065.3 Pinus taeda
TGGAGTAGAGAAAGAACTTTGACTCGGTTGAATTATACCAACCTCTAGCATTTCTGCAACCATACGTTCAATTTCACTCTTTTGGGCATAGGGATACCTGTACGGCCTCATGTTTGGAGGAACACTTCCTGGAATCAGATGAATAGCATGATCATGATCACAAATAGGTGGGAGACCTTTGGATGTCTCAAATACCTTGGAATGATTGTCCAAGATTTTTTGGAGATCTGGAGAAATAGATGATTCCAATGTGGGAACATCTAGCGAACATAATTGTGCAATTACACCTTTTTGTTCCTTTTTTAGAAGCTTTGTCATACCATTATAGCTGATTATCTTTCCTGGTTTCCCTGCAATACCTCTTAATTCAACTTCCTTTCCTTCCACAGAAAATTTCATGAAAAGTTCTTGAAAATTAAAAGTTATTGTACCCAAGGATTGTAGCCATTGGACTCCTAATACAACATCAGCACCTCCCATTGGAGTGGAAAGCATTGGGCTAGTTAGTACATATTCTCCCATGGATAGCTTGATATTATGGCACTTTCTAGAGCAATTTATTGTTCCTCCATTTGCAACCATCACTTGACACTCTGGTGCTGGATATAAGAAGAAATTCAATTCTTTTACTACCTTACAATGAATAAAATTGTGGGTACTTCCTGAATCAATCAACACTATTACCTTTTTCTTCCTGATTTGTCCTTCTATCTTAATAGTTTGAGGAGTGGTAATTCCCGCCAATGCATTACAAGATATGGTCGGATTCATTTGTTATTCATCTAGGCTTTGTTCCTAGAGTATAACCTCTTCTTTTGACCTTTCTTGCTCCTTTTCTTCTTCCTCTTCACAATCTATGTAGAATAATTTATTCTCGGCACACTTATGACCTTTCGTGTATTTTCTATCACAACTGTAACAAATTCCTTTTTCTCTTTTTTCTTCCAATTTTCGTGGTGTCAACCTTATAGGTTGTGGAAGACTAGCGGCAGCAACACTTCCATCTTTATAGTTGTGAGTGGTATGCTTTCTGGTTGCCATAATTTTGTTTTCCATTTTTCTTGCTAACCTGAATGCCTTCTCTAATGAATCAGGTTCCCAAAGGCGAACATCATGTTGGATATTATCCTTTAAAGACCCTATGAACACATCAATCCTATGCTCCTCTGGAATATCTTTTACCCTTATGTTCAATTTTTGGAACTCCTCAATGTGCTCCATTATTGAACCCTTTTGTTTGAGACTTATCATTGGCTAAAAAAAGTATTGCTTTTTGTATCCTCATAATGTGCTACCAATTCTTCCATAAAAATTTCCCAAGTGATAAATTGTTTATGAGAGCAAAGCCATTGATACCATACAAACTGATTTGGTTCCAAATATAAAGTTGCAATATGTACCTTTTGTGTGTTTTGCACATTATTGAGATCGAAAAATTGCTCCATCTATAATATCCATGTTGCAAGATCCTTGCAATAAAACTTCCTCATATCAATTTCTGGAATATGGTGGGTCTTCGATCCAACATTAGAGTCTATGAAATCATGATTAACATTTCTTTTGTTCGCATCATGAGTTTCCTTTACTACCCTTTCACCATTAGTAAGTAATTCTTAAGAAAATTTGTCAATTCTGTCTTCAAATCTGCCATGACTGTCTTCAAATTTGTCTTCAAATCCATCTTAGCTTCCACGCCCTTTATCTTAGATTCCATGCCATTTATCTTAGCTTCTGTTAGCTTTTGTGAGGCTGACATTTTTTGCACTTGGTCTTGTAATTTGATATATCATGTAGCATTTCTTCCTCTTCTTCATGAGTCATGCTAGAGCTTTCAGGTTCCTTACTAGGTGTTTGCATTTTCTTCCTCCGGGCATCAGTTACCGATAATAATGTTCTACTATGCCCTTTGAATTCCTTCAAAATAATTTTTCAAACCAAGCTTAAGCAAAAATTTAAAAAATCTACACACTTTTTTTCACTTTGTAGGAGCTCAACATTGCCTCTACTGTACCTCTATAATTTCGGATAATCCAGTTCTGAAATTACGACCTGCGGTAGCCCTTTGTGTCCTCTTTCCAATGCCACCAGTCTAACCCCAATTGGATTCTCCAATGAAGAGTATGCCAAATCTCCCACAGGGACCTGATTATAGACTAATTCAGTAGAGCAAACTTGTACGACGTGCCACGTGTCCCTGTTTTGACCTTTGGTTCTAAAAAATATATACAAGAAACTACAGTCCGTCCTCTTTCTGTACCTTCTTACAAAATTTCAATCTCATGCTCAGAGAGAATGTTATGATGATTTTCCCCAAGTCACCTATTTGGAATGTAATTCAGGAGTCTGCAAAAAGACCAACTTCCTCATATCATATCTCTGCAAATATAGCGCGAACAGCTCTGAAATTCGGACCCAAGGTTCAGTGCAATTTCATCTCAAATGGGTCTTTTTTTTCGCTTCTGAAACATCGCATAAAAAAAGTTATAGTGAAAATTCCATGATGACCTGTTTGTAGCAGTGAAACCCTAGAATCCAAAGCTCTGATACCAAATGTTATGAAACCAGCTCAAGAAAAAGATAGAAAAGATAGATCAACAAGTTAAAATTCAGCCTCTTTAAGGGGGTAACCTCCTTTAGATTAAATAAATGAACAATTCTTGGATGACTCAAATGACAAAACCTCCTTTCTATATATAGGAGACTAAGGAGTCACAATATAACCCAGCCGACCTAACAATAATAATAAAAGCCACAAAAATAACAAATAGAGGATTCTATGGGGCCAGTTATAAACAATATGGATAGAATAGGGGCACAACAATATTAATAAGGGGTACAACTACAATAGTAATGGGGTAATCACTAGTATTATAGGGACCCAACAAATTACATATCAATTTTTTTTTATTGGAATTTTGATTAATAAGAGATGAGCTAGTGTCAGTCTAATTAAGAACTTCAACCAAACCACCATTTGTGTTATTTTTCTTCGTATTAGTGTTATTTTTTGAAACTAGAAGAAGTTCAATTTAACATGTTGTATTTTGAAATTTTATTGCAAAAATATGTTTATAATCCATATAATGGACCGTCAATCATTGTTTCCTTTCCAACATTGCAAAGTCTATGTCATTATCAATTTTTATTAATGTAACATAATTAATCATATGTGATACATCTGTTGCAATTTTAAGTAACTCATCAAGTGCATTATAATCAATTCAAGCATCATGATAATATGGATAATTATGATTCCTATATAATAATGCATGCATAGACATTTTTTTATGAAAGTAAAATCATAACTTGATCTTTGTTAACCTATTTTGCACACAAAAATCATTAAATCTAAGTATTTAATGTCACTTTAACAACTTTAGCCTCTTGGGGAAAACTAATGGTGTGTTCTCTACATTAGATTTTTTCACCTATTGAATGCCGAACTTGCAAAATTGTACTTTCACATGCTATCATCATCTCTTCAACTTCCATGAGAACTTTAAGGACTCAAAGTTGTGGTTTTGGACCCATATAATTATGAGATAAAAATATATCATGAGTTCCTTCTCTTCGACATCTCATGCACATGGGACCAATATTTGAATTAAATGCCTAAATTCCAACTTATGACTCACCAAAGACACGACACATTTCAACTTCAATTGATCAATCCATCCTATCATGAAATTTTCAATGTGAAATACTCATATCTTGAAATGCATTAGGTATATTTTCCTCAATTTGAATTTGTAGAAAATAGCAACAAGAAATGCTAAAAATAGAAGTGTTAAAATTAGCACTGCTATAAATAGCATTTCGAGATACATTCCAATTTTAGTTAGCCCCTAAACTAAAATTGATAATTAAAATTCGAATTTGATCTTAGCACCTGTTTGTAAAATAATTAATTAATTCATATTGAGTTAATTAGTTGTAGAAAATCAAACATGAAGTCTATGTGAAGACATGCAACAGTTTATCCATTGATTGAGGAAGTTATCCCTTGATTAAAGGAGATCAGGATGAGTTGTACTTTGAGTTGTAATTAGTTAGCTCAGTTAACTGAGTTAAGTCCAATTAGATTAGTTCAAATAGTTTGTTGAACTAATTGTGAGTTCATTTAGTTAATGCATGCATGCATGTAACTGTTGCACTTCAAATAACTGAATATTCTCTCATAAATAACTCATGCATGTCAGTTCATACAAAGACCCGATTCAAATCAGATGATGGGACAATGTACTATCAGTTGCAGGAATATTCCATGGAGGATCTCTCTTGTATGTAGAAAGAATTCATTCCTTGGAGATTGCGGAGTTACTTTTGGGTTTGATGACTGTGTGATGAGGCCAATTCACACAGGTGGCAACATTGGACCCCAAGGAAAACTGCGCAAGGAAATAGGAGGCTTGGAGGGATAAGAGAAGGCATATGTTGTGTCTATTCAGTCTGTGAGCTGTATTGTTGGATTGTACTGAGAGCAGGAAAGCTTGTGAGCTGATGCTTTGTGTAATCTGAACATATTTCCACTTGTATGATAATACAGAGATCGGGGTTTTTAGCTGAGGCTTTCCCCAGAGCATTCTTCTGTGTTCATGTGTGATTGATTTCTCTTCATCTGTTATATGTGTTCTATTTGATCTTGCTCATAATTGATTAAGCTTCCAGAAGTTTTTTGTAGAAGTAGATCTAGTGTTTTGCTTTAGTATATTACATAATCTGTTGATCTAGAGTGAGAATTTCTACATGGTATCAGAGCAAAGGTGATCAAAGTGAAGAACAATATACAAATAAGGGAGAATTTCGAAGTTTCAAGTTCCTGCTTATTGAATTCGAATTCTTATCACATCTCATATTTCACCAATGGCATTCAACGGTTTAAGACTCGAGTATGCCCTTGATGGCAGCTCGAATTATATATCTTGGAAGGATCGCATGGAAGTAGTATTAGAGGGAAATGGTCTAAAGGACTTCATTTATCAAGAAGTCCCCAAGCCAGTAGCAGCTAATGCTACAGAATCAGCAGAATGGAAGAAATGTGTGGCTAGAGCGAGGAGAATCCTCTTGTAGGGAGTTCGAGACCACATTGTCTCAAGCCTCCATGGGAAGGAGACACCGTTTTCAATGTGGAAAACATTGAAAGATCTATATCAGAACAATAGCAATCAGAGGAAGCTGACGTTGAAAGACAAGCTTCGGAAAATCAAATGTGAAAAGGGTAGCACAATCTCTACATATCTGAACAAGCTTACCACTACGGGGATGAGCTTAGAAATGTAGGGATCACGATAGCCGATGATGACATGGTGAGTCTTGCTCTCCTCAGTCTTCCTAAGAGCTGACATAGCTACCAAGACTCAGTAAATGGAAGAGAGAAACTGCTATATTGGGAACAACTTTGGTCAGATCTGATGTAGGAGGAGATAAGAAAAAGCACCAGAGATGGATCTCCAGCAAAGAAATATGATGAAGAAAACCTAGCCTTAGCGAGTAAGGCGAGGAAAGGGAAAGGGAAGGCATCCCATACCAACTCTAGTTCTTCACATGGTGGGAAGAATTTTGACAAATCAAAAGTGTGATGCTTTCATTGTGATGAGGTGGGCCATTATGCTACGAATTGTCCACAGAAGAAATCCAAGAAGGGATCAGATGGTGATGCACTAGCCTCACAGTTTGAGTTGGATTCCTCTCTCATTGCATGCATGGTTTCATCCATGGTGGGATGTGTTTGGTACCTAGACAGTGGAGCCTCTTTCCACATGTCTAGTGACAAGAATATTTTCAGTACGCTGGAGGAGAAGCATATCCAGATGCGGATTGAGATGGGTGATGATGGAAAGTACTGTGTTTCAGGTGAAGGTACGGTTGTGTTTCAGAGGGAGCATGGAGCTCCTCTCACCCTAACTGATGTAAATTATGTACCGGGTCTGAAGAATAATCTTGTGTATATCACTGTGCTAGTAGATAAAGGCTATGATGTAGTCTTTAGTAAAGGAAAGGTATTCCTAAGGCATATCGGTACTAGACAGACCAAGAGGATTGGGATTTGATTAAGAATCTCTACAAGCTGGAGGTAGATGACTGTGCTACACTGAGTTCCAAAGTAGAGGTGGTGCAAAGCCAAGATGTTGGTGAGCTATGGCATAGAAGATTGGGCCACTTGCACCATGGAGCCTTGAAGATCATGCAGCAGATTTCTAACAGACTTCCCAAGGGAAAACTGGAGCATACAAATACATGCAAAGGTTGTACCTTGGGTAAGTATGCGAAATCTTCCTTTCAGGATCGAGACAGTAGAACTGGAGCAATCCTGGAGCGGGTTCACACAAATGTTTGTATACCATTCTCTACAGCCTCCACTAGTAAACAAAGGTACTATGTTATTTTTATTGATGATTTTTCTCGTAGATGTTGGATCTACTTTATGCAAAAGAAGGATCAGACCTTCTTGAGGTTTTGTGAGTTTAAAGCCTTGGCAGAGAAAGAATTTAGAAAGAAAATAAAAGCCTTGCACAACGACAATGGTGGAGAGTATGTCTCATAACAGTTTAAGGACTTCTACGCTACAGAAGGAATTAAATGGGAGTTGACGGCACCCCATAACCCACAGCAAAATGGGGTAGCTGAAAGGAAGAACAGATTGATTGTGGGGGCAGCTCGAGCGATGTTGCATGACCAAAGCCTACCACTTCATTTGTGGGCTGACGCATGCAATACAGCAATATAATTGCAGAACAAAAGCCCGCACTGTATACTAGGAATGAAGACACCTAGGGAGGCATTTTCTAGGAAGTGACCAGATGTGAGTCACTTTAGGATCTTTGGATCATCGGTTTATTGCCATGTGACCAAATATGCCCGGAAGAAGCTAGATCCAACAGCTGAGTTGGGGATACTTGTGGTGTACAATGATACACCCCAGAACTATCAGGTGTACCTGCCTACCAGTCAAAGGACAATGGTACGTAGAGATTTGAAGTTCGATGAGCAGAAATCCATGAGAGTATCACTTGAGAGGGAGCTCAAGTTGCATGCAAAGGAGGAACTTTTAGTTCCTAAGGAGGAGGAGCCTCAGATTGATGTGGAGCAGCCACAAGAAGAGGATATCGGAGTGGAGACATCCACTCATGCTGAGTCTTCCAGTGATGGGCAGAAATTCTCAAGGGAAGCTGACAGGTTGATGATGGATGTGTGAGAGTGTTATACAACAAGTTGACCTCCTCATCAACTTAGAGGGGAAGGACATGATAGCTGAAGCGAAGACCAAGATCACATGCCTTGTTTCCACACTAACATTGGCTATGCACAAACAACCTGCTTTATGAAGCTTCTCTGCAAGCCTAAGGGTGCGTTAGTGACCCAACTAACTCAAGTTACTAGTTCGGGAATAGCGTTAGTGGATCGTAGTGAAGTTATAAGGGTCAAAGGAATGAATTGACTCACAAATATCTAGATATTTGTTCCTAGATTTACTCAAGAAAAGTAGGGAAACATCTAGATTCGACCTATTTTGAGGATTTCTAATCCTAATGAAGGAGGAAAATGGGAAAGAGCTAAAAAGCATGGCAACTTCATTGCTTTTTCCCTAGGGAACTCAAGGAGCAACTTGGCAACCCTAACTCAATTGCTACATATGCAAATCTAGGGCTATGGTTATAGAGGTCAAAGCATTTGAAAGGATAGCATACTTGATTGTTGAGCATTGTCTCAAATCTTAAGAAGTTGGTAAGAAGGGAGAGAGAGAGAGAAGCTACAGGGGTAAGGGAAGGCTGATACAACAGATGGTTGTAATCACTCTTCCAACATTAATATAGAACTGCAGTTGTACTATCTACTCCGTGGTGTTGGTACTGTCATTCATTCATTTGTTTGTTCAATACCTTGTAGCATGAGTAGCTTAGTTATACGTAACTAGGTGTCCTTTTATAATTCATGTATTAATTATTAGAGTTGTATGTTGTGATTATGCTTCTCTTCTATGTGCAGGACTTGATCTGGATCTAGCTCGGAGGACTTCCACCTAGCTACATTGTGCTCTCCAGAAAATCTACGCGGAGGCTTGAGGTAATCCTCCTATCTTGCTTTGATAGTTAGTTAATGTTTATGAACATGCATGTAACTTTGTGACAGTTGCAGATAATCTTACAGTCTATCGAAGGTCTGGGAAGACCTTTGAGGGTATCTTCATTCTCCATACACCGTGCATTTTATCCTATAGTAGAATTGGCGACTCCTCTGGGGACTATACATCTAGTTCCTGGTTTACCTAGACAAATATCAGTTCTCTCCTCCTTTTAGGACCTCCCTATACTTTTGCATTCCCTTTCTGACCCACCAAATGTCTTGCTGCATCTTGCCTACACGTATTCATCTCTGATTCTGATCTAGAAAGCCCTATTTTTTACTGTTTTCCCACACTAACGCAGGTTAGCATACTACGCAGAGCTTTATAAAGCATTGTTTCTGCTTACAGGGAGCGTTAATGGACCTATTAACTCTCTGTGGCCATTGTCACAAAGCGTTAGTCTGCCAATAACTTGATTTCTAGTAGTGTTTGTAAGCCAAAACAGATAGGAAGCCTTCTTATGGACCGAAAGAAGATCTGTTACTACATTTTGCTAGCAAAATAAGTGTCCTAAAGTTGTTTTTTAGGAAAAAAGTTTTGTTTTTCTTTCTTAAAAGCATTTTTCTGAAAGAAAGATCCACATTTTTTTATTCATTCTTTTGTTTAGCTGGTTAAAATCTGCTCTATTTTGGTTTGAAGTAGTTGTTAAGAAACATTGTAAAGAAGTCCTTTGGTTATGCATGTGTTAAATGAATAGGATGCATAGAAAGAAGATGAATATGTGAAAGACTCTCACCTATAGAATACAACTTGTTTTCATCGAATTGAATTTTTTTTAAAAGCATTGTCTTATGCATGATTTATTGAGTCAGAGTCTCATCGCCTTTCATACGTCAACTCCCCTGCTGAAGACGATAAAAAAATAAACATAAAATTTACCTAAAATCAATCAGTAACTCTTTATTGAGCAAACAAACATTAGTTCAGGCTAGGATCTTGGGATAGGCAGAGTGAGTAAACTGCCCAAGATCAAAAACCCAAACTAGTGTCATTAAAAGAGAGAAAAATCCTGCTGCAATTATACTACCGGGACCACTCCAGTAAAAGCGGAGCAAAATATGCGACAACATCAGACTACAAGTGAAGGTAGCCTGCCTTCGCTTCCAACTCCTTTGGGTATTCTATGTATCGGGGGTCCCTTCGAAGATTTCGGAGTTGAGTCGGAGACTTAGGAATCCTGCCCACATAGCGTTCTATCTACGACTATGTCCCCCTTAGTAGTGTTTGTGATTTGAGGTATTTTTAGTGGCCAAGCTTTTAGGGACTTACATAAGGTGACTAGGGCAGTCTACCCTAGTCCCTAACACAGACAGACCTACTCTATCTTCATTTTTTGGGAGGGTGCTCATCTTCACGAGAGTACTTAGTCCCTCAATCTGAGGTTCGGGCAAAGCTCAAGAGTAACCGTAACTATACATTTGGCCATCCCTCTCTGTTATTCACTGTGATACTAGGTTTCATCTCTAGTGATCAGTGCTTACCAGACAAGGTCATTTCCCTCTATTTGCTGATTGATTAACTTAGAGTATTTTTTATATTTTTTAGGTACCCGAGTGTTATCATTTGAGACTTTAAAAAATATCACAATAAAATTTATTGATAAAAATTAACGGTCACTGTGGCTACTTCCGGCCCTCATCGTCAACCTAGATGATTGATAGTACTTCCTCCACTCATTGTGGAAGATCTGCCGAGTTAAAGTGAACCAGATTCCCCATCTTTAGCAAATCAATCTCCCAGATCTCACACGGAATCTATTTGGACAACCGATGATTCAAGTTTGCCAGAGGATTTCTTCACCGAAGGATTTCTTCCTCACTTTAACCCTCCACTCACAAATCCGTTGGAACCAGTCTTGGCTCCCTTGGTACTTGTACTTCCTACTTCAGTATTTGGAACATTTCCATCTATCCTGTCGATGAGTAATGGGTCGTGGGACTTTAGGGACACTTTTGGTCCTCCACCACTTCCCCAGTTGACAGTCACCACAACACCATCGATGGTGAACCCTGCTATCCCATTTTTCCCAAGTACGACCACTCACATGACACCCTCTATGAGTGGAACCCAACCAATGTCGGGTTCCACCCCTTTAGTGTCAAACTGCATACCTTCAACAAGTGCCACATACAACGCTCCCTATAACGCTCAATATGGCACTGTGAGCACGTTTCCCATCCACCAACAATATGGTCGACTACCATTGTACAGTTCAATCCCCCATATTCAAGTATCTGGGGGCATTCCCAATATGCACATGCTAGTAGGGAACGTAACAGTTCCCCCTCCATTCTCAGGCATGCATGGTCAATCGCTAATTGACATGAGCATTCCTTATGTCCATCAAGGACAAATGGTTAGTTCTGTGTTGGCCAGGAATCCTCAAGGAGGTCCCAACCAATCCATGGGGGCACCCTACTCATAAATTCAAATGAGTCAAGGGAGCACCACTTATCCTGGGGGCAATTCTATACCCCAGTATCAAAAACCCCCATGGAAATCCACACTACAACGCCATACCTCAAGGCAACTACTATACCATGCAGCCCATGTATAATATTGGGACTCAAATAATGGGAGGAGCGCAAGGCTCCTCAAGTCATATGTCATCGTCCTGGTCCGAGTCGGGGGCACCAAACTCTCTGTTGTTCTTGGCAATGTTGGATATACCCGACTTATATAAACTCACAAATGACCCCATCTACCACAACTTACTTTGGCCATCGATCCTCCATAAAATACCAACGAACATCCCCAAGTTTGAAGGAAAGTAAGGGGAGGATCTAGGCACCCATATCACCACCTACCATCTTTGGTGTGTTTCAAACTCCATGGTGGACGATAGTGTCCAGTTACGTATTTTTCCCCGCACCCTTAGTAGCAACGCAGCTAAATGGTACATTAAGTTACCACGCACGTCAGTAAACACCTTTGACGCTTTAGCTATGGAATTCCTAAAGCACTTCCAGCTACCTATCTGCTATGAGACTGGGACAAAGCTCCTCACTTCATTACGTCAGGATACCACCACCCACATCTCCGATCATATACATGAATGGAGACGTAGGTGGAGGTTAGTCAAAGCTTCCCTCACAAACTATCTCTTAGCGGGCTGGTTCTGTAAGTCCTTACTCCCACAAATCGCTAAAGATGTCGCTTTAGGTGGTGCGGTCAAAGAAGACCAATCCATACGTCGTGCCTAGCACTTAGATCTGATATATTCATAGTCTGGCACTCTTTACGACATAATCCCCAATGCCCCTCGTAACTCCAATGTTTCCGCTACTCAGCACCCCAGAGTGCACACCGATGGAATTTTCGGCGCAACCTCTGTGGTTGCTATAAAACAACTCAGCTGTCACATTCCCCAAATGTCAGTGGACCCCTCTACCAAATCAACTACTCTTCCTGGCACCGCGATAAACTTTGTGCAATTTATGCAAAAACCTGGTGGCAAGAAAAAGAAGAATAAGAAAAAGAACACTCCTTCTGAGGAGTAGTCAAAAAAGAAGCCAAACCCAAAACAGAAGGCCGTTACGCCTACTAACGATGAAATGGATAAACCCGCTAGATTTCCCTACCAAATATGTGCTGAAGAGCACATGACCTATCGTTATCCGCGTCTTCAAGAATGCACATAATACATTGCTAAAAAGGACAACGGTAGGACTCCCGTTGTCGTCAAAAATCCTTTTCCCACTCAGCAGCAGTAAAATCTTATTGCAAACCAACCCCATCCCCCGCAAGGGGGAAACAATGGTTCGCGACATCCTTCAGCTGGTGAAGGATCTTCTACCATTTACATCTTTGAAACAGTAGATCTATAAACATGAGCCAAATCTTATGGAGCTCCTATCGCTCATGCAGAGGAACCTTCCTCAAGTCCAAACCCACCACCGCCTAATGATTTGCATATCAAAAGGCTAATTGCGGACCTTGTAATTCGCCCCCCCAAAGAAGCACTTAGACGCACAATGCACAATACATCTGCACGTGCCGCCCAAAACTACAACATTGTAGAAGACTTGGCGCAAGCACTTTCGGCTATGTCGGCACTCAAAGTATTACAAACATGAACAACACAACGAAAAGCTTTTCTTTTGGCTATTGTTGGTATCGACCCACAAGATTCCATGCTTGCAATTTTTGACATGGAAAAGTGTAAACCTCCCCTTTCTCACCAGCTTGCATTCCAAGTGAAAATTACTTCAAAAGGTAAAAGTATACACATAATTGTCATTGACGAAGGTGCATCTACCTGCATCATGTCAACTTCATGCTGGCTCACCTTGGGTTCTCCAACCCTATCCCTGTCATCAAACTCCCTTAAATCTTTCGACGGCCACACTTTCATCCCAAAAGGTTACCTAGCCAGCTACCCCATCACTTTGTATGGGAAAATGGTAATGGTGGACATAGAAGTCGTAGATAAAAAAACTCGACTATAATCTCTTGTTAGGTCGTAGTTGGACATATGCCATGACGACCATCATATCTACTGTCTTTCGCATCATCCTATTTCCATTGGATGGAAAGGTAGTTACAATAGATCAACTGTCTTTCTGCACCCCTGATTACTCCCTATTACCAAGCAGCTCTGTACCCCTAGTAGGTGGTGTACCTAACTCTTACGCCAATCTTGGTACCGGTCTATTGAAGGCTTCTTCCCTCATGGGTCGTTTCCCTCTTCAGCCGCCCAAGGTTCCACAATCAGTCAACATGCTTTCATATATTCCTCATGAACAGACCGATCCATGGATCCTACTGGCTCCTTCAGACCTTGACACATACGGAGAATAAATGTTGTTGTCACCAGCTGAATTGGCCTACCAAGCCATTCAATCTGCATCTGCATCTCTAGTCATGTTGGTTCCGGCCAACGATACCACTGCCCCTCCCATAAATGTTCCTTCTCGATCTACTTAATCAAGTCCTACCCATGGACGAAGCTATTCAGGAAATCATGATTTTAGAAGGGTGACCTTGGGAGGATTGGCACCATTGTGTTTCAATATCTGATTCGGACATGATGCCTCTTCAAATCTTGTTCCCTGACATACCAGAAATCATTTCCTCACCCTATACGACCATCCAAACTTGGGAGGTGGAAGGAAACATGGTCAATATTTTGAAAACATTGCTCATCAATATTTCTGTCAAGGCAGGCACCGTGGAAGACATTCAGATTGGGGTTGATTGCAATCCTGAGGAAATTGCAAGCTCCACGTGCCTATTTAAGGAATTCCGTGATGTATTCAGTGGGTCTCATGAGGAAATTCCTGGCATCAATCTGTCTACTGTCACGCATGAGATCTAGCTTTATGATGATGCAAAACCCATCAAGTGTCAGATCCCTTCCCTGGAAAGAGCTGTTGAACCCCTGCCCAGCACTACTACCAAAGAAGAATGCTTACTATACCTTGATCAACAGGACAAAACCCATCGAGATGCCACATTGGTACTTGAGGCTCACAAGCGCCGGGTCAAATTCTAATACAACAAAAAGGTTAAGCTTCGTTCCGACCAAAAGGGAAACCTTGTTTTTCTCTATGATTAGAAACATGACCTCTTGGGAGCAAGAATGCTTCAACCCTTATGGCTAGGTCCCTATATCGTCAAGAAATTCCTCTCAAATGGGGCATATGAACTGCAAGACTGGGAAGGAATCCCTCTCATGGTGCCCAGAAATGGCCTCTATCTGAAAAAGTATTATGCCTAGTATTTCACTAGGCATGCGCTTTTGTAATTTTATGTATTCTCAAAAGAGCACTTTTCTTTTATGGGATATTTTCTTGCTCTCAAAAAATGAAACATCTCCGAGTTTGTCATCATTGGGCTCGTTAAATACATACGACGATGGTCTGAGCAACTCTTTTTCGCCCTTTTTCTAGCTCATTAAACTGAAAAAGACCATTAGAGCATTCTTTTTAGACGCTTTTTTCTCGCTCATTAAACTGAAAAAATCTTGAGTTTTGTCTTTAAGCTTGTTAAACATTTATAAACATGACCTGAGCATTCTTTTAGGTACTTTTCGTGCTCTTTAAACTGAAAAATCCCGAGTTTTTGTCATCAAGATTGTTAAAAATATACAGCAACAACTAGAGCACTTGCTTTTTTGGAACCATTTCTCGCTCTTAAATCAAAAAATCCCCAAGTTTTTCCCCTCCTTCGGGATCGTTAAATCTATGAAGGAGGAATGAGCAGTTCTTTTACCTCTTTTTCCTCGCTCACTAAACTAAAAAAGATATCTTGAGTTTTGTTCATTTGACTCATTAAAATTTGATGAAAGTATTGAGTTTGTCGTCATGTGACTCATTAAAAATTCACGACGAAAAACAAGTTTAGACCATCTCCTCGTACTCATAACAAAATGAGGTAGACATCTATTGAACATAGGTTTCTCTTTATCTGGATTCAATAGATTAAGTCATGGAAAAGTAACCGATCCATGTATATTATTGACCTTTTGTCACACCTAGTTAACAACTATGACAAAGGGGCCACCATGGAGTTGCTCTTTACGATCTTTTCAAACTCTCTAAATATGAAAAGACCACTGAGTTGTCTAGTCTGGACTCTTTAAATTACACAGACAAGATATAGAGTTGCTCTTTTACGATCCTTTTCAGACTCTCAAAACATGAAAAGACCACCGAGTTGTATAGTCTAGACTCTTGAAATTACACAGACAAGATATAGAGTTGCTCTTTTTATGATCCTTTTCAGACTCTCAAAACATGAAAATATCAACAAGTTTGCCTGTCTGGACTCATTAAACTAATCAGATATGGTTTAGAGTCGTTCTTTTTGTGGTCCTTTTCAGACTCTTAAAACATGAAAATGTTGACAAGTTTACCCGTCTGGACTCACTAAACTAATCAGACAGGGAAAGTAGACAATACAACTGCATTTAGTATTAGAAAGCGTGGTTTGGCAGCATTCATTCCCTTAAACATGGCACTCCCTCAGATAAACGTTCCTTCTGACGGCCTCTCAATATGAATCCTACCATCCTATGAGTTTAGCCTAAATACCCTGATGTTCTTGCATCTCTATATCCTAAGACTCTGATGTTCATGAGTCTAGGGTTGCATGGTTAAAACCATTGTCATGGCTTCTATTGTTCAAGGGTTAACCTTTTGTTTCCTCCATCAACCCATCAAGCATATCCTTTCATCATGCCCTCTGTTGTTTAGGCCCAATGCTCAAAGATTCCTCAAAAAACAAATCATTCTTGTCTCGTTTCATGTCGATTGATGTAGGACACATTATTTCCTACCTTTCGACAAGTATCTTCCTATCAACTTCAACACTCTATCTAGGAAGACAACCCAAAAACACATTCAGTGCCTTGGTACTTGCAAACATTAGTGGTAAGTTGCCTTGTGTTTGATCAGGATTTCTCATTATTGGCTCCTGGTTAAGCGATTCTATGGGTGTTTGATGACAAAACCATCTTTCAGACTCTTTAGATTGTACTGTGCATCTTGGAGACCATCACCATTATCGGTGGTGTTCCTCGCGTTTGTTAACAGTCTCCATTATTGACTGGTAATCAGATGATTTCGTGCATGTTCGACATCAATGCATATATTCACATGTATTGATCTATGTTTTTCGCTAAAGCAGATATCAAGACCTTGGGTACAAGCTTGCATCAATCAACCTTATTTCCTCTCCCAAGTTGCATATATTGTTTTTTCGAGACAACTTATCAGGATGATTCTATTATGACACTAGATCCACATTGTGCTTATCGTCGGCCAGCATTGTCATATCTCTTTGGAGAAAATCACTTTGACATAGCTACTGAGCATGGGAATGCCCGACTCAGGACATGATTTTAGTAGTTATATATATGTGTGTGTGTGTGTGTGTGTGTGTGTGTGTTGTATTCGGTTTCCCGTACCACCCGAAGCTCCGATCCTCTCTCTCTTTTTTGAAGGCAAATTACAGTTAAGTAAAGTATTCCGGCCATCATCGTAGCCTCTAATCTCATACTTTAGGGGGAATCTGTTATACAACAAATTGACCTCCTCATCAACTCAAAGGGGAAGGACATGATAGCAAAAGCAAAGACCAAGATCACATGCCTTGTTTCCAGACTACCGTTGGTTATGCACTAACAACCTACTTTATAAAGCTTCTCTGCAAGCCTAAGGGTGCATTAGTGACCCAACTAACTCAAGTTACTAGTTCGGGAACAACGTTAGTGGATCCTAGTGAAGTTCTAAGGGTCAAAGGAATTATTTGACTCATAAATATCTAGATATTTGTTCCTAGATTTACTCAAGAAAAGCAGAGAAACATCCAAATTCAACCTATTTTGAGGATTTCTAATCCCAATGAAGGAGGCAAATGAGAAAGAGTTGAAAAGCATGGCAACTTCATTGCTTTTGCCCTGTTATCATCGCAAGAAACTCTCCTAGGTTGTAGCTCGGAGATGCTCGGGAACATTACAAATTCAACTTATTGTTCCAAATGGATGAATGGAAGGAATGATGCTTGTCCAAGCCAGATAACCACTTCCACTTTGCTTGACTCCAGACATGCATGAACACCCCCAGACTACAAGGCTTTAGACTTCCACTTACTCACAGTTAAGGATTGGGTGAATATGGAGAATACTGACTACATTAGCAGATGCACAGGACCCTGTGATGGCCAGCTGCAACCAATAAAGAAGTCTACAAATCTAATTCCCTAATGCATAGACAGGATGACAGCTCTCTGGCATTAGGAGAAAAGAAACCTGAATAACTCATTCACTGATACATACAAGATTTTAACACAAAGGTCGGATGACAGCTACTCTAATGCTAAACATCAAGAGTTTAGAGATGCAATATATCAAGCACAGCTTGGAACAGAAGAAGAGGAATGGAAAGTGAGCAATTGACAGCAAAAGAAGCTTGTATTAGCTGAAAATGAAGCCGATACGCTGCAAGTATCAAAGTAGTTACAGTCTCCAGAAGTTGAACCTTACATAAAAACATCAATCATCAACCCTGATTACATCTTGTTTCTAGGTATATATAGAGTTTCATTACAAAGGCACTTAGCCATTCTAAGCATGGAGGGGTCATAATTGACCACCAACCACATTTAGTTGCCTTATGGAGTCTCTGGGTGCATTTTCTTGCTTTAGTGGATGAATTTGATCTTTACTTGTGCTCTGTTGTCCTCTCAGGTCGCTGGAGTGTCATATAGCATGAAGTTCCATAACTGTTAAATGCATTCACCTACTTGGGCTCTGTCCTTTTCCTCTTCGGCCATAATGTTGGTTAAATATGGTAGTTGAGGAGAAAATACAACTAGTACTTGAAGACTGGCCACCTTCGTCCTTCGAGTGCACGGAATAGTTCATGGACATGTATGGCGTGGCGAGTGTACGAGCAGGAAAAAGGAGAAAGATTGGCCATTGGATCGAGAGGATAGACGGCGGGGATAAGTCCATGGGGATATCGAAGGAGGCAGGAGTGGGATGATCAGGGGCCGTTGGATCTCGAGTGGGCAGATCCAACGGTCGTCAGGAAGCAGAAGCGTACGAGGTTGACAGGCGCGGACGGTTGGTAAGTGGTGTTGATTGCATCGTGTTGGGGAGTTTGGTGGTAAACTGTGGTGGCACATGATACCATTTAAAGTGTGACGTGTGGCGCGTGAAGGAGAGAGAAAACCACTCTCCATCGCGCATTAACGTCCCGATGGTTTGTGAACGCGGGGAGAGTGAACGCCGTCCGATTGTGATGGGGGTGATCGAACAATAGGGAATCAATCAAGCAAGTTTTTCATAGGATGTGATGGGGAACCATTAGATCGAGGTGCGGCAATCGACGGCCATAATTAAAAGGTGATGATGGCTAATAGAGGCGTGAGGTCATGTGAGGCAGTGCTATGGGGTTTTAAACTTAGCGGCTGGGGCTTGAAGAAACAAGGGTTTATGTCGGGTATTAGGGGAAAAACGGAGGCAGCGGGGGGTGAAAGAGAGTAAGTGGGGCAGAGGAGTAGAATGAAGATGATCATTGTGAACTTTCTTTTGAGCACAATCAACATGACCACGCTTATATATGGCCTCCCAAGGACCATAGCTATAGCAGAGCTAACATTGGCTTGTTCTGGGGATGAGATCCTCCCTGTGAGGTCTCAAGAACTGCAGATCATTACCTTTCCTGTAAAAACCAAATTAGCAAAATTTCCTAATGTTCCATTGGGAATGGAGTTTAATTGAGTCTACACTAAAACTGATCAAATAAAATATTTACAACTTTAAGGCTTGAAGACCTTAAACAACATAAACTTTCAAAAATCGCCCATTAACTGGGCCATCAAAAACTATCTCCCCTTCCATACTTTGCAGTATGAAAGTATTGTTCCCTTGGATCTGAGAAATGATAAAAGGCCCTGTCCAGAAAGCATCAAACTTACCATGGTTGCCTTTCTTCTCTTTTAGTGAATCCCACTTAAGGACCAAGTCTCCAACCTGAAAGTTATCTGTTTTTTTCCTTATGTCAAAAGCTTCCTTGATCTTCTTCTAATGTGCCATAGACCTTTCAACCAAATGTTCTCTGATTTGATGTATCTATGCTAAATCAGTGATCTTTTTTGCCATGTCTTCTTCCTCATTCTGCTTTTCTTGCAGGAACTTTACCACAGAGAGAGTTAACTAAATTGGGAATACAGCTTTAGTGCCATATACCAACTTCAAAGGAGAATTCCCTGTGGATTTCTTGGTGGCTACTTTGTCGCCCACAGTGCATATCTGAGCTTAGAATCCCAATTCTTTTTGTTGTCTTCCAATAGCTTTTTAATTATCCTTATCAGGCTCTTGTTGGAATATTCTGCTAGGCCATTTCCTTGAGGGTAGTATGAGGTGGAATGAACTAGTTTAATGCCCATTGAGTCACACATGTCCACCAACTCTTTTTCCTTGAAGGTTGTTGCATTGTCTGTGACTAATTTATGTGGACAACCAAATCTGGTGAAGATATTCTCTGTCAAGAACCTCATGACCACATGATGATCAACCTTTCTGGAAGGGATGGCCTCAATCCATTTAGTGAAGTAATTTGTGGCTACTAGGATCCATTTGTGTTGGCCACTGGAATGTGGATTGATTTCTCCAATGAAATCCAAGCCCTACTACTGAAAAGGGCCACCAGCATGTATGGGTTTTAAGGGTAGGGACTTCAATTGTTGTTTCCCTTCAAATCTTTGGCACCTATCACAAGACTTAACAAATGGAAAGACATCAGAAAATAAGGTGGGCAAATAGTATGAAGCTCTGAGAATCTTGTGGGCTGTAGTTTTCAAATAATGATGCCCTCCACATATGCTGGAATGAAACTGCTACATAACCTTCATAGATTGTTCTTTGTCCAGACATCTCAAAAGAACTCCAGAGGGGTCCTTCCAATAGAGCAGATTTTCATGACTGCAGTATTTGGTTGCCCTGAGCTTGATAGTTCTGGCTTGGCTTGAAATAAGGTCTGAAGGAACTTATAACTTCAGTAAGAATTGAGCTATTGCAAAGTACCACTCGCAAGAAGCTAGATTTTCTACCAATGACTGATTTTTTCCTGGTTCAACTGCTTCTTCTTCTGTCTAACTATTTTTTGAAATTATGCTTATGAGATTTACGTCCAGCATTCTGCAATTTTCCTCAGTCATTAATTTTTCTAGGCCCTGACCTTTGACAAGCATGGTGGGCTTCAATTCTATGTTAAATTCAATAAGCTTTGCAATCCATTTAGCCCTTATCCCACCAGCATCAGGCTGCGTTAGGAAATCTTTTATTGAAGCAGAGGATACATATGCAATTACCTTGGAGTGTAGAATGTAAATTTTGAATGCTTTCAAAGACTTTATAAGAGCATATGCCTATTTTTCGATGATATCATACCTCAGCTCAGCATCCCTTAAAGTTTTGCTGAAAAATGCCACTGGATACTCTGAACCTTCCTCATCTACTTGCAATAAAATTGTTGCAAGGGTGCCTTCTGAGGAAAACGAAGATATATGGAACTCCTTGATGTAATCTGGGTTGATCAAAATAGGAGTCTCCATAACATCCTTCATAACAGATTCAAAGGATTGTCTTGCTGGATCAGTCCATTTAATTTCTAACCCCTTTTTCAACATGGAGGTAATGTGTTTTACGAGTTCTGCAAAATTAGGAATAAACCTCCTTACAAAATTTGTTTTGCCCACAAAGTACTGGATATCTTTTTTTGATCTCAGGAGAGACAAGGTCCGTATTTCTCTCACTCTTTCTAGGTCAATTTTGACACTTGCAGCAGAAACAACATGTCCTAACAACTTGCCTTCTTCTAAAGCAAACTGTGACTTTTTAGGATTCACTAAAATCCCAAACCTTCTGCACTTAAGGAACAATTTCTTCAAATGTTGCAAATGGTTTTGATGGCTGCTGGAATACACTATTATATCATCAAGGTAGATAAGGACAAACTTATCCTTCTCTCCCACAAATGTTATATCCATAGCTCTTTGAAAGGTGGCTCCAGCATTCATCAACCCAAAAGGCATCTTGGAATATATAAAAGTGCCCCAGGGAGTGGTGAATGTAGCCTTTTCTTGATCATTTGGATGTATAGCAACCTGGTTATACCCCGAAAATCCATCCAAGAAAGACATCACTTTGGCTCTTGAGACTTTCTACAACAAATGTTCCATCTTGGTTAGAGGATAACTGTCTTTCTTGGAGCATTTGTTTAAGTTTCTGAAATCAACATAGAGCTTGATTTCTCCACTTTTCTTCCTCACCACTACTAATTTGGCTACCCATTTTGAATATCTGAGAGGGACTATGGTTTTGGCAGCCAGTAATTTCTTCATTTCTTTTTCAACCAAAGGGAGGAGTAAAGGGTTTATTGGTCTCAGTTTTTGCTTGAACATGATGGTGTCTTTCTCTAGGGGAATTTTATGCTAAATGATCTTTTTGTCATATGTTTTTAGGCCACTATATTCCCAGGCAAAGACATCAGCAAACTATTTCATCAAATTGTAGTATTCAGAACTTTGGGCAACAGATAGATGGGTGGACAGATTTACATATCTTGGATGATCTAGACTCCCTATAGTATGCTTATGAATTGCAGATTGGTCTTCTTTTTGGGCAGCCTTATAAGGCACATCATTCTAGTCAAACAACTTCTCTAAAGGAACTAGGCCTTTAGGTATCTGACTGTTGGGTAGCTGGACAATGCTATCTTTACCAATTTTGTTTCTAAGCTGGGACTGGGGATTTTCTTCCAAGGCTTCATTCTCTTGGTTAATTTGCATTTTGGAGCATTCATCAATGACTTGTAGAAACCTATTCACTTGATAATCATCTTCCCAAACTTTCCAATGCTGGACATTATCAGGCAAAGATGGTCTGTATTTTATTTGGACCTCGTAAACTAGTCTGGGAGGCATGGGAGGGATAAACATGCTAGCAGACACAGCGAGGGAATCAACAAGCTGATTTTTTACTCTAGGGATATATGAGATACAAAAATTATCAAAAGAGTCTTTAAGTCTCCATACCTCATCTCTGTATGCTTTCAGCCTTAGGTGCTTTACTTGAAAAGTTTGGTTCAGTTGCTGAATGATAAGATCAACATCTCCAAACACCTTTATGCTTCTGATTTCTCCGTCTTTAGCTATGTTAAGACCCAATATCAGAGCCTCATACTCTGCTATATTGTTGGTGACTTGGAAATCCAGCTTAAAAGACAAATGTGTGCTTTCTTGTATTGGAGATATCAGCACCACCCTTGCTCCTACAGTTTCCCTTGAACATGCTCCATCAAAGAACATCTGCCAGACCTGACTTCCTTGCTCTCCCTCAGCCTGATTCACTGGTTTCTTAATCTGCATTAAGGCCTTTTGGGATTCTTCAATTTGGAGAATACATGCTTGTTATAGACATTTTTGGGCAATTCAACCCCAATCACAAATGTCCATAAACTGAGGGCTCTTAAGTCCCTAAAAGGGTTTCTTCACTGCCTAAAGGAATAAGGTCAACTGATTACATCATCTCCCAGAAGTTCTCCACTAAAAACTGCTCATAAATGGTCAAAACTCGACCATACTGAAAGCTCCATGCAGAGGGTGTGATGCATACTGTTTTGCTCCTCTGTAGGGTGCGATGGTAGGGAATGGACAAATGGCAGGGACAAAAATGCGAGGTGGAAGATCATGGAATCTTCCAAAAGCTTCCCCTCTGACACTTGCCACTCCATTTTCGACCAGGGATGAGAAAGAGATCTTCATTCTCCAAGTGGAAGCATGAACTATCAGAGAGAAGAAATTAATCAAGATCCCAAAAGATGACTCACCTCTTTGTAATCATCTATATATGGATCCCTCTTCACAGAGATCCAGAGGCTAGAATTTTGTAACTTATAGAGAAGTGTTGTTGGTATTTTGTTGTACATTCACAGTGTTGGGTGATTTTGCTTTGCTTGAGGTGAAGAAGGGCTTCTTACCTGGAGGATGATGTTGGGTCAGAGCTGCTCATGGTTGTAATCCTCTTGCTACTTTTTATCTTAATAAAGCTATTCTTGTTTCCTTCCATATTCTAGTGTACTTGTTTATATATGCTTGTATATGGTTAATGTACATCTGATCCTGCATTATTTATGAATTTAGATCCTTGTTTCTTGCATAGTAGTATGTTGTTGTGATTCTACAGGTCCTTTTGAAGCTGAGTAGACAAAGAGTGAGCGGAAAAACTCTATCAAGAAGGAGAGGGAATCGAGCGCAAGACTCAGGTTGGTCTTCTTGGTTCTCCTCTCATCTATTTTCGTAAAAGGAATCAATAGTAGACTTTGATTGTTTGTTTCTAAGATAGCCACCCATATTAGTGGGAATAGCAGCATCAGTGTGGACACTATTCCCGTATAACAAAATGGCGACTCCATTGGGGAGCAACTAGATTACTTGTTAGCCTATCTATCCTTGTTTCTTTTATAAACATACAGACGGAGCTTGAAGTCAAGCCAGCTAGCCTTCGGACTGCATTGTCATACAAATGAAAAGTGGATCAATGCTACTTCAATCAATCTCTGGGTTTTTGTTTATAAATTGAATAATAGATCTGCAAGCAATCTAATTGCCCTGAGTGGTGGCTTTAGTAACCTCTTAAATCACCCCTATGTTTTACATACATTGATCTCTACTTATTCAACTTAAACACCTGAACTAAACTGCAAGTTGTGAGTGAAGTCTTGTTCAAAGTCTCGCATTGTAACCATCGCACCCTGCCTTCAAGGCAGCCTGTATGCATCACACTTCCTGAATGGAGTAGGTGCGTTGCATACTGAGTTCACTGTGTAACAGGTGCGATGGTTAGGGAGGATTGATTTTACCCTCCGACTATGGATTTTTCTCATTGTTTTCAATCTTATTCAAGAGCTTTTTCTATCTGTAATCAGTGTACTCCTGTGAATACCCCCTTCTCTTGCACTATTCCACCTCCTTAGTGCAAAGAACTATAAACGTTTTTTATGTATTGTGCGTCGTTTTAGTTCTCTTTTGCAAAAAGTAACATAGTCGAACTATCGTCTCTAGATCTGAAAGTGTCGTAGTTGTTGTTTTCAGTTTTAGAAAGCAATCCCATTGTTTTAGATAGTTGATTATACGGTTATTATTGCATAGAATTCGAATTACTAGTTTTAAAGTGTCGAAAAGCAATTTCCATTTCAAAATCGCAAAGTGTCTCTCTTGTTTTCACTTTGTTTTGAAAAAGAATTTTGTTGAGTACAGTCGCTTTAAAAGTAATTCAGTTTTTCACATAGTTTTCTAAGTGTCATTTATACATTAAGAGAGTTGAAAACCAATACATGCATGTGCATTTGGATCTTGAATGCTTGCTTTGATTTAGGACTGTGCATATTAGCATGTACTCTGTGCACTAAGAAGAAAAGATACTTGACTTTCTTCCCCTTAGTAGCTAGGATTTTCATTGTTGAAAGAAGATAAAACATCTATTTATCATCTTAGACTGCATTTAGGAATTATACATACATCACGTGGTGAACCTGAAAAGAAAATTGCTAAGCAAGATCAACTTAAAATAAATCTCAATGAATCTAACAACGCTTTGGAACTTAACACAACATCTAGAGGTCTAGGCTAGAGACGTATTCTAGCGTCGTAAAGCCTGGTAACTATTGCTTTCAGTGCTGGTTGGGTGATTCCTCCACTCTGAGATGATAAGTGCCAGTACGGACTTGTGCTCCCACGTACCGTCACGTATATATTGGGAGACCACTATAGGCTGCATCCTTTATCCTTAGGAAGCCAGGTCTGCCGCCCTATCGATCATAATGCACCGAACACAGCATTTGGGAAGACTGACTACCGTACCGTAAAAAGTATTCTACAATTTTACGATGGGTTTGGTAATCCTCTCTACCTAGATCTCTAGAGAAGTCCATTTTGCTCCTTTTTAGACTCCTTAAAGGAAAAGGTCCTCTGAGCGCTTGTCACTTCAAGCTCAAGAAAAATTGAAGGAGACTAGAGTCATCTTTTGTTTTTTCTCGACTCTTTAAAATTGAAAAAACAAGTTGTGTCCAAGCATCTAAAAAATTTATTTTTAATCAGAATAACGTCACAAGTTCCCCCATTGATCTTCAGGGTGAGAAAATGGAGTCTACCATCCAAGGATTTCCCCGTGAAGGAAATCCTAGTCCCTTCCTATCTTGGGGAGATGTTGGTCCACCCCATATGGCCACTTTGTCACTTCCAGGATTGACAATTGGTTTGTCAGTCTGGCTCTTCTCTACCTCTGTCGTTCAGAATCCCACAATTCCTGAACAGTCTAACCAGCAACTAGACGACACTAGAGTTGCCTCCCAACCTTCTACTTCATCTAATTCTCCTTCTCCTCCTTCCTCTTCACTTAACAAAGCCAATAAAGTTAAAATTCAAGTAACTGAGAAAAAGAAGAAGTAGAAAGAGAAAAAGGAAAAGAAGAAAAAGGAACCAAAATCGAAAGGGGGCAACCAAGTATCGTCTAGCAAAAATCCACACACTGCATAGTTAAAACCTAAATCTCCTTGCATCATTTGCAATGGAGACCACTATCACCGAGATTGTCCCTGCATCCCTCGGATCTTAAGGGACTGGTCTCCTCGTTTGCACCATCCGGTAGCATCAACCTCTGGCAATCATGTTGAATGCTCACTGTCAACCAGTGAAAGTGAAGCACATGGACAAAGAAGGAATCCTAAACTTCCTTGTAAGTTGTGTGAAGGCGATCACACTGTCCACCGTTGTCCCTTCCTTGAAGAGGCTAAAAGAGTTTTAGATAGTCATCTGGTTTCACCATTACGACTTCCTCCTGGATATCAAAAACTCTTGACGAGCCCTCCACCAGTTGAAAATCTGGCTGGCCCATCCTTATGGTCAGCCGAAGCATCTATCGTTGAAAATGAACCTTCGGAATCCATACCAGACAAAAGTCAAAGGGTCGATATGGCAGTTGACCCGGTATTTCCTTCAGAGCGTTCATCTTCGAACGATATCGTCACTGAAGAGAAAGAGAACGACACCGTTCAAATTCTTTTCATCAACACCAACTCCGATGAGCTTGGGGGAAGTCCTCCCGTTCCTTTATCGCAGGAAGGAATTTCATCAGAGACCTACCTAGCCGTCTATTCTGTCCCACCACCAAGCAACCTAGTGGTTTCCTTCGACTGGAATCTACTAGGCAGACCCCGTTTACCAGCGAGTGTATCATTCAGAATTATTGTACAAGCTTACAGAATGGTCATGGTTGGTACCATCATTGATGAAGGGGCTTCTGTGAGTATCCTTTCCTCAACTTCTTGGAAATCACTTGGTTCGCCATCACTTTTTGCCTGAAATGAGAAATCTAACAGGCTTCAACAAGGGAACTGGTCGACCTTTAGGGATCCTTCCAAATGTGCCCATTACTTTGAGAAGGAAAATTGTTCACATGAACGTTATGGTAGTTCAAGGACCTTTAGATTACAATCTACTCCTTGGACACAACTATATTTATTGCATGGGAGCCATCGTCTCCTCACTCTTTAGAGTAATGTGTTTTCCGCACGAAGGCAGAATGGTCAAGCTCGTAGACCAAATGTCATTCCCTGGTTCACACATCGCAAATAGTCAAATGTCATCCTTGAATGGTCTTTTCACGCAAGAAATGTCTCATCAGTCTCTAGTCTGTCCACCTGATAAGCGCGAGTGATTCAGGAAGATGTGACTGAACCCAGGGGGCATGCACCCTAGTCTGCTTCGGCAGGAAAACCTTGGGTATAGGGTTGATTTCCACGAGGGATATATGACTAGTCTGGTGAACCCGTCCTTACAAGAAAATGGGAACAGACTGGAATAAGATACCTTCGTTAAGGTTATGCCAGGCGATAACGCTCCCCTTTGTCTATTTCGATAAACATCGCAAAAAAAGAATTTTATCTGCTACACTTATAGAACTTTCTTGGTAACCTCGAAATTTTTCGCTATACTTGGGGGCATGCAAACCTTTTCGCATGCAAGTGAAGAGCAGTTATTTATTTTTTAAATTTGTAGGACCTCTAACCCTTTAAACCCATAAGGCTAGTCTTTTCCTAACTTGCATAAAGAAAGGATCCGTGGCAAAGCTTTAAAGATGTAAGCCACTTCAAAATAGCATCTCGAATGAGACATTTTTATCATACGACTGGCGAGCAATGTTGTCGCAGAGTTCAAGCTCGTTAAAAAATAAACTTTCCACGAGCAGTTTAGCGCATAGTTCAAGCTCGTTAAAAAATAAACATAAGTCATGGGAAAGTGTTTCTCCCCGCGTTTAAGCTCATTAAAAAATGAACAGGTAAATAACCATTGTGAATGCCTTCTTCATCAGCTTTTGAGCCTTGTCGTGTTCTCGCCATCACCTCCACTCTTTTTTTAGCCAATGTTCACCCCATATGATTTTTTACCCCTTCGAGGAACATCTGTGAAGAGTGATTCTGCTAGCCATCCTTGTAACACTGCCGTGATTGGAAAATTCCAAACCTTGCCTGGAATCAGCTGCTACCCGAAACCATCACTCATTCCTCGAAAACGAGTCTTCTTTAAGCTCTTTTCACCTGACTCGTAAAATATGAAAAGATTGCCGAGCGATTGACCTCTCCGGCTCGTTAAAAGGCATCGGAAGTGCTATCCCTCCTCTAGATTTTAATCTTTTTGGACCTAAGGGATTATTACACAAAAAATATCGAGTGCTTCTCTTGTTCGGCTCGTTAAAACTATCAAAAATTCATCCCTTTTGTATTATTTTACGCTTTTTCAGACTTAAGGGATTATATAATGAAAAAGAATCTTCAGATTCTTCTTTCCGTTTCTTTCAGACTCTCTAAAATTGAAAGAGACCGAGTTATCTTTTTCATTAAACTCGTTAAAACTGAATAGTGACAAACTCATCCAACAGGACGAGAACGAGTTTCACTGTCGCTAGGCTTGCTAAAACATAGCGACAGGTTCACCCTGTAGAAATTTTGAATAATTTAACACATATTCAATGGAGATTATCCTGATCATGTACTATTGCGGAAAACATACACAATACATAAGCTCCTCTACGTTGATCATCAATATAGCAGCATCAATAACAATAAAACATCAAGAGCATTCACACATTAACACAGTATGTATCCCGGGGAAAGCATCTCGCTAAAAACCCCAACTATCTGTATATTAATGATTGAGTCATGTAACATTACACAGCATAATACTTCTCACAAGTATCTCCACCTCTGTTACACACAATACAAATTAGATCTGATCTCCAAATCTCTTCCACTGCTTGCCTTCCTCTACTGCGCAATCCTGCATGAGAATACTGATGAGAATGGCTCACCAAACTCGTTTTTCACCTGAAAAATAGTCACTCACGCTTTTGTGGACGTGAGCATAAGCTAAAATGTGGGCAAATATGTGGGCAAACTCATTGGCATACTCAATCCCTTGATTGTGCAAGATCTGGTGCACAACTATAGTCACCACTGATAGCAATCTAATTCTCTACCACCTGTCCCTGTTGAACTGAACATGCACTGACATGCAACTGAGTTAACTGATGTATTCATTAGTTGTATTATGAGTTAATAACTTGTGAATTAATTAATAACTAATTCACCCACCTCATCTCTAGTCTATTTTCCAGTTAGACTAAATACAACCAGTTTAACAAAGCTAAACTGAACACAACTCCATCAACTGCACCTCCAGTCCACTAAACTCAACCCACTTGAGTTCTAACTGAAGTCCTGCATGCAAATATTAGTCATCCCATAGGTAACCACGTATTTCCTTCTGGGATCTGCATGTACCACATCCGTAGCTCATCCTGAAGTGCTCCAAGAGAATAAGACAGTTTATAGTCTAAATATTATTATGAGCTAATAATATTTGACTGTTCTATATTTAGACTGAGCAGTCACTCCGCTGTGATCTAAAAATAGAAGTCCATCTATTTTTCCCAATTTGATCAATTATCCATAAACAACAACCTGCAATCCATAGACATGATCCATATGTCTAAAAATAGACATAGTCTAAAAATAGACTTGCGCCAAAAATAGCCTGCGGGCCCACTTAGTGAAGGCGACTCTTTTCACTAAGCTCCATCATCTTGTTGCAATCTCAACACTCCCTCTCGACAAGATATGGATTATCAGCAACCCCTATCCTGCCTCGGTGGTACTCGAATTTGCTCCTGGTGAGAGCTTTCGTCAGAATATCAGCATCCTGATCCTCCGTTGGAATGTACGAAAGTAACATGATCCTCTGCTGCACACAATCTCTGATATGATGGTACCTGATGTCAATATGTTTAGATCTATCATGAAATATAGGATTAGCTGAGAGTTTAATGCAAGTCTGGTTATCACAGTAAATCACAGTAGGATCCAAATGAGAAGCGAACAAACCAACTAGGATCTTCCTCATCCATATAGCCTCGCATGCAGCCAAACTTGCTGCCATATACTCGGCCTCCGCTTAACTGAGTGCCACGGATCTCTGTTTCCTGTTGTACCAAGAAACTGTTGTCGACCCAATACTGAAGACCCCTCCTGATGTGCTCTTTCTGTCCGTTGGGCTCCCTGCCCAATCTGCATCCGTGAAGCCACATAGCTTCACCTCATCCTCCTGTATGTACCACAAACCATATCCCGATGTGCCTCTCAAGTAGTGCAATACATGCTTTCCCACCTTCCAAAAGAGCTTGGTAGGCTTAACCATATCTTGTGAAAGCTGGTTAACTGCATAGCATATATCGTCGTGTATTGACCAAATACATCAGCGACCCCACCAACTGTCGATAAACAGTGGCATCCACTTCTTCTCCCGAAGTGGCATCCTCTTTCCTCCAACCTCCAGGAAGAGGAGTATCAACAGGCTTGCAGCCATGCATGTTGAACTTCTCCAGTATCTCCCGAGCATACTTTCCCTGAGAAACAAATAGTCCATCATTGCGCTGCCAAATTTCCAATCCCAGGAAATAGTGAAAGAGGCCCAAGTCCTTCATCTCAAACTCTGTAGCAAGATCCTTCTTGCATGACAGTATCAACAGCTCATCACCCGTTAGAATCAAATCATCAACATATAGTACAATGATAAGTACCTTACCCTCCACCACAATCTGGTATAGGTTAGGATCTGCCTCGCTCTTGGAGAATCCAAGTCCTGTGAAATAGCTGTCTATTCGTGTGTACCAAGCACGTGGTGATTTCTTCAACCCATACAGTGCTCTCTTGAGCCTGCACACATGCGACTCGCTGCTGAAGACTTCAAAGCCTTCGGGTTTCTCAATGTACACCTCCTCCTCAATGACTCCGTTGAGGAACGCAGTCTTCACATCCATCTAATGAATGTACCATCCCATCTGTGCTGAGAGAGAAAGAATCGTCCGTATGGAAGAATACCTTGCGACAAGTGCAAAGGTCTCCTCATAATCGATCCCCTCAATCTGTGAAAAGCCTCGGGCAACAAATCTTGCCTTGTACTTCTCCACACTCCCGTCAGCTGCCTGTTTAACTTTGTAGATCCATCTCGAACCCACCACTGATTTCCCTTCCGGTCTAGGAACAATCTCCCATGCACTGTTTCTGACAATAGAATCATACTCTTCCACCATGGCGTCTACCCTTGCGGGATCCTCCACAGCTTCCTCGAAAGAGGATGGCTCAGTCACAACACACTTGCTCATAAGAGCCATGTATCCAGTGTACCGATCAGGTGACTGTCTCTGCCTGCGTTGGGCTGTAGGTGGTCCTACAAATTTCTCTGCATCTTGAGCCAGTCGCTCAGCTTCTGTCAAGCGCTTTCGCCCTTTAATGGTTGGCGCTGCATGAGTGGTCTCTTCCACTCCATGAACCTCGTCCTGTGGCTGATCCACATCCTAAATCTCATCCTTAGGAACTAATAGCTCCTCATCTGCATGCAAGTGTAGCTCCCTCTCAAGCGAACACTTCATG
>APFE031182037.1:5847-65555 GCA_000404065.3 Pinus taeda
TTATGACCCATGAATAGACCTTGTCCTTCCTTTTGTGCTAAAGTCCCTCCTTCCTTCAGATCCAGATCTGCATCACCATCCAATATACCAGCTCTAGCACTTTCTTAGATCTTCAATTATAATTCAGATGGTGATTTGCCACAAGATCTCCTTCCTCTTTTATAGTCCTAGGCCTTCCCCAATACCATGGTCCAAAACCATAACATTTCAATACCATGAACCCAAAAATTGTGGATCGGCACAATTGACGAGGCGCCATGGTCCAAAACATAGGTTCAAGTTCCAAGATCTAACTGCCATGGACCAAAAGAGTGATCACCAACATATACGCGCTTTTGTAATGTATAACCCGCGTGGATACGCGCCTTTGTCTAGATGAATCTGCGTATATGTCTTTTTCTACTTTCTGAGTGCCTGATCTGAGATCTGTTACCAGAGAGGGTTGCCATCAAGGACAACACCTGTGCCATAGCTCCAGACCTGTGCCATAATGCCAACACATAGCACAATGATTTATGCTGGAACAAGGATGAAATGGAGGTCAGGGGATGAGAGGCAATCAAGGATATTTCATCCAGCCAAAGAGGGAAAGTGGATGAATAATATCTAGGAGAAATGAAGAATTCCTATACAACATTCATATGTGAAGGAAACAGCTTAAACATGTTTAATTAAAAATGCATATTCATCACTGATTCAGAGGAAAACATAGAAAAGTTACAAGAATTGAGCACAGAGGGCATGAAAACCAGTTCTGATCTATTCTTTTTTCTTGCAACTTAGATTATGATATTATAGATGATACAGCTACATATAAACTGATAAACAGAGGGAGGAAAGACTTATTGAACCGTGAGCAAACACGAGAATTCCATATCAAGTTCTTAAACCATTGAAAGCACAACCAGCCAGTTCAGATGCAAACATTCCAGCAATCTTTGATTACAAAAGTTCTTAATATTTACAGCAACTCTCAAAATGAGAGATCAACCAAACAACCCACCAAACCTTATTACATTGTTCAGGGTTGTATTTATAGGCAAAATATCTACAAAAAGATCTGCTAGAAGATCTTAGGAAATAAATGTAATTAACCTAACTTCTCTTGCAAGTAATGTAAAAATATCTATCTGATGCTGTGCTGGGGGCAACTGTTTCAAAAAATGAGGCTATCTGTCCTTTGTTGTTATGCGCTGGCCATTCATCATAACTGCGCATTGGTCTCTGTTCCACTGCTCTTGAGTGGCTTCAATGTGTATTTACTGTGATCTGAGAGCCTTGAGTGGCTTCACCGCTTTCTTATTGTTGATTTGATATTCTCTGTCGCTTCACTGATACTCTTTTAATTGAATCTGGGCTTCATCTTTCCTTTGGTATCCTCGAAATTGTCAAATTGCCCCTTTTCGGCCCTTTCCAGGCAAAAAGAACTGTTGCAAATTGAGGCTTTCCATTTTGGCCCTTTTCCCGTAGTGATGCGCGATTAGCGCTAAGCGCTAATCGTGCATCAAAAACTGCCTTAGTTTTTGATTCCGGGCCTCCTAAGCATCATTTTCGCCTTTGCGCGCTTTTCTTTCGGCATATGACGTCAGCGGTATGGCGGGTGACATCAGCGGTACGGCGGGTGACATTGGCAATGGGACCCAGTACAGAGGATGACGTCAGTAGGGTGACGTGGCAGGGTGATGCAGTAGGGTAAAACACAGTGGCAGGCGAGGTGGCGGCATCGTCATGCGGTGACGTAAGCAACAAGGGAGGGCAGTAAGTGGTTTGCATGAGACTGCTTTTGGTACGGGAGTGGTATGTTTCAGGGGCGGCCCGATGCAATAGGCGGCCGACAGCTGTCCCGGTGTACGACGGTGAAACCATCGACCATCGCGTACTATCTTGCCACTATGAAGGGGTGCCCAATATCGACGAAGGTTGTCGGATCTGTGGGGAGTGATCCAACGGTGGACGAGAGGGCAAGATGAACGGGTTTTAATAAAATTGCGCACACTATAAACGTTAATTTTTCGCGGCCTTGGGTGGGTTTTGGACTTTAGGTTAGAGGTTAATGTGTTTTGGCGCGGGACTATGGTTATTTATTAATCGGACATTAATAAAATCCAAATGCAATGTGTGCGGAGGGTGTAGTATGGTGTTATGTGTGGGGGTGTTTAATATGGTTATTTATTTAACCAGAAGTTAAATAAATTCCAAGGGTAACGACGCGGAGGGGCTAACAATGGGTCCCAAATGGACCTAAGGTTTCCCAACTTATATTTATTTGGCTATAGTTGCCATGGGGGGGAATATTTAGTATTTTTTGGGTTTTTATATAGTTTTTTATAGAATAGGGGGAGGGAAATGATTTAGGGAGCTAGATAATAGGGTTAGATGTTAATATGGGATCTTTGGAATGAAAAGGAGGGGATGCATGCTAAGTTATAGAAACTTAAGCATAGGGAAATGAATGGATTGTGTAAAGATTAATTTTTTACACAAGAAATGTGGCTTCTTTTCACTAAGTCAACTTAGATGTCAACTTGGTTTTTTAACAAGGATGGAGTGAAAACTGGATTGGTTGGGCAGATCCCAAGGTCCTCAAGGGGATGTTAGTGAGTGATTTGGGAAATAAGAAGAAAGGGGAATTAGAGATGCCTTGCTTGATCTGATCAAAATGACAAAGTGCCTCAAAACTATGATTTGGATAAATATAACACTTGAAAACATGAAATGGATCACATAGCTTGATTTCTACAACCACAAAACTACTTACCCAGCCTATTTTACCTAGCATTTTTTCTTCTTTTGGTTTGGGTGCACTTGAACTAGCAAACCCAACTTTTCAATTTTTTCTTTTATTTACTATCCTCCCACCTACATCTATACTTATTCCATCCAGGGGCTCAGATTAAGCTGTTGAGCACCCTTGCTTGTCTACCTATCTAAGAATCTGCCAAGTTTAAGCTGTCTGGATAGATAATGATTCTCTATATTCTACATCAGGAAATTGAAACCTAGGGAGACAAAGATTAAGCTGTTTGGACCTCCCTTTAGCTGAAAATTCTTCAAAAATGGAATAACTCATCAAAATTGCAATACAACAGAGGCACTTAGGCTAGCAGACTGTCATGGACACTTCTTTGGCCTCAGTAGCAAATATGGAACATTGCAGCCTGCAAAGCATGACATATTTGGCATGTAAAAATGTCAATCATGAAAGATAAATACCTGCTATGAGCAGGAGGCTAACAGGTTCATTTTGGTCTTCCTACTTCCATTGTAAGTGATCGAGATTCTCGATTCATTGGGAATGTTTGGTCAAATTTGTGGGACATGATGGACACAAAGTTGAAGAAGAGTACAAATTTTCATCCACAAATAGATGAAAAAACTGAGGTGGTCAACAAGACATTCATTCCTCTTCTTGGAGGATATTGCAACAAAAATCCCAAGTTGTGGGGTGAACAGTTGCATTACATACAACATGCATACAATAGGGCAAACCATTTGTCCACAAACACATCCCCATTTGAGGCATGTTTTGGGTACTTTCCAAGATCGCCATTGGACTTCATCTTTGGGAAATTTTTTGCCATCGATTGTCATAGTGACATCGATAAGGCAAGGAAGTTCATTGAGCAAATTTAGTTGATACATCACACAGTGCAAGAACAACTTGAAAAGAGTCAAAGCAGCTGATGAGCCCCATAAATGGGTAATTATATGGGCTCATTTGGCCTCCTAACTCAACTTAATCCACCATTCTCATTATTTTATTGCATTTTTTTTATTATATTTATGCTAATAGAGTGAATTGGGTTAGTCATTATGCCATGAAGTCTAATGTGTGCTTTATGCAGATTTTTAGTCAATTTTGAGACGAAGTCAAAGGTTTAATGAGCATTTGGCAGCCAATATTCGAGGAAAACAAGGGAGAGGATTTTTAGGAAGGTGTCCCCCTCATTTATGACCCCCTACCTCAAATCCTCCTTCAGAAAGCTCAAAGCACAAGCAGCCACATCAATGCATCAAAAGGGTAGCCGAGCAAGTGAAGAAGAACTGTTGTCCATCTCTAGTCTTGGGAGCCAAGCCTCCTTGATTTTAGGAGAGCTGTTGGAGGCTCCAGTTGTATAAATAGGAGTCTTAGGTTCTCAGTAGTTTAGTTGGATGTTATTCAGATTTTCACACTTTTGTTGCAGCTCTTGCTCAGCTCATTTCGAGCTTACTTTTGTGAACAATTTTATGTAATGTGACTATTATTTTGATAATGGAGATGAAATATTTTCTAAGCCAGCATTGAGTCCTTCCAGAGGGCTGAAGCTCTTGGGTTAGGGCCCAACCCAAGTTGCCCAGCACCTCTTGTTTTGTACTTATATGTTTTGTTGCAGTTCATGAATTAGTTGCCATTGGATAGATTTCTTCCTTAGTAAAATAGGTTGCTTTTTGGTGATTTACATAGCTATTTCCATTTCAGTTGCTGAAGTAGGTTAAAAATTGGTCAGGGAAAGATAAAAAAAGGCCATCAATAGATCCTTGACCTCCTTTCCTCCCTTTGGGACCATGAACTGAGGTCAAGTTCTGCTTGCTGCCATAAAAACACAGTTTTGCTTCCCCCATGCAATTTCTAGTGTTACAATTTCATTTAGAGGTTAATGTTTTGCTTCAGATCCATTTTGCCATACTCATTTATATTTGTACAATAAATCTCTTTCAATGCTTTCCTTTCCATAGAGCACTGTTCAACATTTCATTTTCCTAGGTCAGAATTTAGGTTAACATGAGATATAGTTTTGTTTTTTTTGGCGCAACTAGTTCTTTTCTTGCTCAGATTCAGTGTTTCAATTTGTAACTCTCTTATAGTACACCTATACTCATAATAAGTCAATAAAGCTTCCATCGCCATCTCTTTTGCTACATGTTTCATAAGTCATTCACAGCCCTTCACAAATATGCCCTAATTTCTGCACTTTTGTCATAAGATTTCCTCTCATGTCTTGAACAAATCCAACCATCATTTTCTTTCCTAATCATCCTTGCTGAACTTCGTACACCTTAACGCATCCCTCTAGTCTTCAACTACCATTTTCCACCATTTTTCCACCTTTAACACCTCCAAAAACAACCCTCGGGATCCTCCTGTAGATCCTCCTGTAGATCCCCTGCAACCTCCTGTAGAATTTCCTGTGAGTGACTTTTTTATTTTCAATTGCAGGGAAAGCCTCCAAAAGGTTACTAGAGGCTTCCTAGAACCCCTCCACACTTACCTACACCTCTGTAAATCCTAAAGTCTCCCTCCTTCACCACCTAATCGTTGTCATATCCACAAACAGATAAATTTCATACATAAAAAATTCACATAAAATACATAGAAATCCAAAAACAATGTTTTTTTCTTATTTTCTTCTAGGAATTGCTTGAATAGGTGTAGTTTACTTCCTCAGTAGGTAATGGCACTCCTTTCCTAGATTTTCACCTCTCTTTTTGCAAAAGTAGGGTTAGTCGGTAAATTAGGGTTTGCTAGGTTTACTGCACATTTCAATCTTCTTTCTCTTTCTGCAAGTATGTCAGGCCAGGCAGTAACTCCATTAGGCAGAAAAATGATACATATTATTCCATCAGGTATGTTATTGTTATATACAAAAGGGTGTGACTGTTCAGTTCATCTCCTGATGACTGTTCACATTCCTAATTTAATTATTTACATGAATTCACCCAATCGTGAGGATTAAGTGTCAACATTCCCCCCCTTAATCTGAAGGGATGTTGGTGAGTCCAAGCATTGTTCTGAATCTTTCAAGCTTTTCTCTTCCAAGCGCTTTGGTGAAGATGTCTGTAATTTGCTCATTTGTGGAACAATGACGAAGATGGATTGTTTTGGCCTCAACATGATGTCGAATCAGATGATATTTAGTATTGATGTGCTTTGTTTGATCATGGAACTTTGGGTTCCTGGCCAACTTTATTGCATAGGTGTTGTCAATCATGAGTGGAGTTGATTGTACTTGTTTTACCTGCAAATCTTCAAGAATTTTCCTGAGCCACACAATTTCTTTTGTTGCTTCAGCTACTGCCATGTATTCTACTTCTGTTGTGGAATCTCCTGGAACTGATTGTTTGCATGATCTCTAGGAGAGAACTCCTGATCCAAGACTCATAGCATATCCTGAAGTAGATACCCTAGTTTCTTTGTCTCCATCCAAGTCTGAATTAGAGTATCCAATCAAACTGAAGTCATCCACCTGTGTGTACTTGATTCCAAAGTCTTGAGTTCCCTTCAAGTACTTTAGAACTCTTTTTGTAGCAGACCAATGTCCCTCACAAGGCTTTTGCATAAACCTGGAGAGGATTCCAACAGCAAATGAAATGTCTAGTCTGGTAGCAGTTAGGTAGTTGAGACTTCCTACAAGCTGTCTATACTTTGTTGCATCCTCAAATTCCTTTCCTTCAATAGATGTGAGCTTTAAGTTTTATTCCATTGGAGTAGTAAGAGGATTGCACTCTGTCATGCCAAACATGTTCAACAAATCTCCAATATATTTCTTTTGAGAAAGAAATATGGACTTTGGATGTTGGGTTACTTCAATGCCAAGATAGTAATGAACATAGCCCAAATCAGTCATTTCAAAACTTTTCCCCAATTCCTTCTTTGGATGCAATATAGCTTTCATTGTTCCCTGTCATTAAAAGATCATCTACATATACCACAAGATATACAACTGTTTTGCCAATTTTCTTGACAAATAAAGTTGCATCATCAAGATCAAAATGATTGAAATTGAGTTTCAGAAGATGCTCAGTTAGTTTTTCATACCAGGCTCGCGGTGCTTGTTTGAGGCCATACAGTGACTTCACAAGTTTGCATACTTTATGTTCTTGTCCTTTCATAACAAATCCTTTAGGCTAGGACATAAAAACATTCTCTTTTAGATCTCCATTCAAGAAGGCAAATTTTACATCCATTTGATGGACTTTCCAACCGTTCTGAGCTGCTAGTGCAAAGAGTGTCCGGATGGTGGCCCATTTTGCTGTGGGGGTAAAAGTTTCCTCATAATAAACCCCTTCCTTCTGTGCAAAACATTTTGCCACAAGCCTAGCTTTGTGCTTCTCAAGTGAGCCATCAACTTTGTACTTGTTCTTGCAGACCCACTTGCAACCAATTGGTTTGGTTCCAAATGGAGGATCAATCAGCTTCCAAGTGCCGTTCTTTATGAGGGCATCATACTCCTTTTGTATCACTTCTTTCCATTCATCATGAGAAGCAGCTTCTTTAAAGGAAGTTGGTTCAAAATCTGTAGACAAGTTTAATTCACAATCATAAGAAACATCCATATCAACAGGTGAATTAGAGTCATCTACATCACCTCCATTTTGCTGGTTTGAATTTCTGGTTCCTGTTGTTCCAATTTCATCAGGATGAACACTTTCAAGTGTCTTCGTCAGCGACTTTGGGGGACCTTTATGAGATGGTCCAGGCTGCTATGTTGATTGAGTTGGGACTGAATCAAGATTGAGTCTCCCAATTCTATCAATTACATCACTTAAAGCATCATCCGTTGTTGGAGTTTCATTCGGAGGAGAGTGTTCTTCAGAATAAGATTCCACATGTTGATCTAGAATAGGAATCCCCCCTTCAAGGTGTGGAATCTGATTATCAAATTCTTGAAATGATTTTGTTTTTGTGAATCTATCCAAGTGATCAAGTTGCCGCTCAACAACATTGTCAGATTTGGATGATTCAAGAAAAATTACATCTCTAGATACAAGAAACTTTTTATTACTTCATCATAGAGACGGTATGATTTGGAGGTGTTTGAGTATCCCAGGAAGATACACTTACGACTTCTAGCACCAAGTTTGTTTCTATGTACCTTTGGTATCAAAGCATAACAAGTGGAACCAAAGACCTTGAGATTTTTTACCGAAGGAACATGTCCATACCACAATTCATAAGGAGTCTTGTTTCTTATAGCATTAGATGGACATCTATTCTTTATATATGCAACACATAGAAAAGCATCAGCCCAAAACATTATCTTTACATTTTTGAAGAAGAGCATGGATCGTACCATATTTAAGATTGTCCTATTCATTCTCTTAGCTACACCATTCTATTGGGGATTATAAGGCACAGTTGTTTGATGTTTGATCCCATGTTGGCTAAGATAGTTTTCAAATTCATTTGATGTGTATTGTTTTCCATTATCAGTGCAAATAGACCCAATATGAGGTTGTGCATCATTTTCAATCCATTTATGAAAATTCTTGAATGTTTGAAAAGCATCAGATTTGTTCTTCAATAAATAAACCCAACACATTCTGGTGTAGTCATCAATAAATGTCATGATTCATTTAATTCCATTTGTAGAAGGAACAAGCATTGGACCACATAAATCTGAATGAATGAGTTCAAGCTTCCTATGTGCTCTTGAATGTGAATTATGAAAAGACAGTTTGCTATGCTTTCCTAGAATGCAAGCATCACATTGCTTAAGTTGCCTAGGAATTGTAGGCAAACTAGCAACACCATTTTTCTTGAACAAGTGGAGACTGTCATAGTTCAAATGTCCAAATCTAGCATGCCATAATAAACTTGATGGAAGTGTACCTTCTTCATGATGAGAATTGTATGAGAAATGTTGTGCATGAGCAGAGGTTCCTTGCAGCTTGATAAGCCTTTCTTCTTCTATTCCCCTCATGACAAGTAAGTGGTCAGATGCTTTTCTTACCTCAAGCTTGCCATCAAACATATGAATGGAGTGACCTTGCTGGCAGATGTGGACCAAAGACAGTAAGTTTCTCTTGAGTTGTGGGACATATAGAACATGATGCAGAAGAATGTCTGGAAGACCAGGCAGTTTAAGCCTGATTGTGCCAAGCCCTGATGGCTTGCTTTTTGATTGATCTGCAAAGTATACTGCTCCATCAACATTGTCAGTGAAATCTTCAAAAAAATCTTTTCTATGAGTCATGTGGCAGGTTGCTCCTGAATCAAGCAACCAATCATTTTTCAAAGAAGCAAGTGAAGCATTAAATAAATCTTCATTTACTCCAATGTTACATTGTGCCACAACATAGTGAGCGGATTCAGGTGCTTTACCTTTGTCTGTATCATCAGTTTTACCTTTTTGTTGGTTTCTTTTCTGCTCAATTTTGTCCCATGGTAGCTTGCATGTAGAGGCATCATGTGATCCATTTCTTTTGCAACGTATGCAGTGCAAATCTGCCTTTTCTCCTTGAGAATGTCTCCCCCCCCTGCCTCTGAAATATCTTCCTCTTCCTCTTCAACCACCTCTTCCTCTTGTAGAATCTTGAGCAAGATGTTTTTCTTTATGAGCAAGACACATAGCCTCTTCAGAAGATTCAAGGGTTGTCTTCTTTCCAAAAGCTTTCTCTTTTTTAGCAAACTTTTTCACAAGAGAATCAAAGGTTATATCTTTGATATTTCCATTTGCTTGCAATGAATCAAGATAATTGGAGTAAGTAGGATAAAGTGCCTTGAAAAAAGCAATACGAGGAATATCCAATTCAACTTTAGTAGATTTGATATCATGCATTATAGACTGTACTTCACATGCAAGAGCAAGATGATGATTATTTTGCAGTTCAAGAGTGAAGAGTTTAATCATGAGTTGAACAACTTCAAGTGCAGAATGTGAGTCATAGAGTTCTTTCAGCTTTTGTAAGACTTCAAAGGCAGCTGAATATGACGAAATATGGCAACTCGCCTCTTCATTTACAGATGCTGCGATTAATGCATAAGCTTTGTTGTTCTTGTTTTCCTAAATGACGAGTTCTTTGTCTGAGGTAGGCTGTACAGGTTCATTGTCTCTGTCTCCAACACACACTCCTTTCTACAACTCATTGAAAATGAGGGTGTGTTTTATCATCCGGGACCATTCAAGATAGTTTTCCTTGCCAGTGAGAACTATTCCCACCATGGATATGATTGAATGCATTCTGTAACAAACACTTTTGCTGCAAAATTTTACTCCTAATAGGAAAAAATAGACATCTGATATGATGGGACAACAAATTCAAATATCAATTTGCATTCATCTGCACAAAAGTATAGAATATGGCAGTATACTAAGTACAAAAAATATCCTCAACAGCATAAAGCACTGCGTCCACTAAAAGGCCGAAGAACGTAGTCCAGACGTATTTGGACTCTCAATATCACAAGTTAACATATATGAACAAATGGCCTACCACCTTTTCTTGTTGAATTTAGAATTACTAGGTTTGGATGGGATACCAATAAGTATATAAACCCCACAACGATTGTAAGGATGAACGTAAGTGGTCCATCCTAATCTATTACTACAGAAATTGGAACTCTATATCAAGCACAAGAATCCACGTATTCGAGCTAAGGTGTCTATGTGTATATGCAGGAGTGTTCAAAGAATATGGCATAGATGCATTAATTCAAATAGCTGCCACACAACTAAATGACTATCTTCTGGAAGCACGTGAGGCTGCTCAAAAACTTTCCTTGGAACTTCGAGCTGTGTATGACAAGTATGTCTCCAATCATCAGACGGAAGAATATCTAATCCCACATCCAACAGTGATGCCTGGGAGCAGTTCTGTTGCATGAAGCTTTCTCCTGGCAATGCTCAAGCTAATCTTCGCATAACGTCTGCTGCGATTTAATCTGTGTACGAGATTTCAGGACATGGTCCTGCATTTCCATCGTCGGCAGCTGTGTGTACTTCCTTGGATCCCAGTGTATAAGAGCCACACAGATAAAATTCTCAGTTGGAAAGGATTTGGGATTGAGCCAAAAATGGAAGTGTGCAAGAGGCTAATAGGCCAAGCCGGTCGGTTTATCAGAGAAAAGACGTTGAGTTAGAAGCAGAGAACACTAGGTTTGAAAAATTAAATGAATTCTTTAGCACGGAACAGTTGAGAAACAGGCTGGTTGAGACATAGTCAAAGGACTCTAAGAACCACGACTTGTCCCTTCAAAAGAAAATTGTTCTAACGCAGAGCTCGGAGGACGCAGATAATGCAGCGTTTAGACCTGACAACGACTGTGGAGGGGGCAGGTCTGAATATATGGAATATCACAGATAGAGGGCGCAGGCAGTGTCAGGCAGCAGCGTTCAAGTGACAACGTGGAGCAGGCTACCAACATTTATAAACAGGCAACATTTTTTAATGGAGAGCAGAGGAGTAGAGGAGCAGAATAGGGAGTTACAAAGGGCATAAAAGCTAAAAAAAAGGAGTTGGCTCTCATACCATGTCAGGCTAGGCAGTAACTCCATAAGGCAAAAATGATTCGTGTGTTCTATTCCATCAGGTAGGTCTTCATTATATACATGAGGGAGACACTGTTTAGTTCGTCTCCCGATGACTGTTCATATTTCCTATTTATCTATTTACATAAATTCACCCAATCACAAGGATTAGGTGTCAACAGCTTTCACTCCAGCAAGCTGCATTTTAGAGAAAGACCTCATTGCATCGTTGTGGCCATTCTGCTCATACCCGGATATCACCTTGCTCCAAGTTATCCCACAGGGTTTCCACCTTCCCAGTTGCATTTCATCGAACAACTTTCTAGCCTCCTTACAATTCCCAATTTCAAAATATCCTGCAATCATGGTGTTCCTTGTAACTGCATCTCATACAAACACTTTGTCAAACACTTGGCGTGCATTCTCAATTTTCCTACATTTCGCATACATAACTATAAGGGCATTAGCCACATTGACAAGCAATGCTAACCCATCTCTGACAACTAACCTATGGATTTCCTTACCCCGCTCCAGAGCCACAATCTTGGCTCATCGGAAGGGTGTAATTGTCTGTGGTTAATCCTTCCGGTTGCATTTAATAATACAATGTGAGGGCTTCCTAGCAGTGTCCATCCCTGACATAGCCTCGGATAGTCGCATTCTATGCAAAAACATTTTGCTTGGGAATGTTATCAAACACCTGACGTGCATACTTCATACTTCCAGAGCAAGCATACATGCCAACAAGCTTGGTTGCTAGAAAAACACTCTGGGTGCAAAAGTGTGTCGACTATTCATGTTGTCAACGTAGTCAAATATATTCTACAAGGAGAAGCATGATTTTTCCATTGCTTTTCTCAACATGACAACCCAAGTTCCTTTTTTTATATTTCGGCCCTAATTTTCTGTGAAGGCTAAATTTCCTAAGTTTGGTTGTCTATAATATTGCTTGATGTATGGTATGCAAAAATTTACGCAAATGCTTCCAAGAAGAGCCATATAGAGCCAAGCCAATGTCCAAATAATTATGTGACAAATACTAAGCGACGGCCGTTGGAGGTATATTGGCAAAAACTGATCATGGATGCGCTTATGAATTAAAGATGATGTATCTCCAATTTATGGAAGTTTTGTAAATTAAATTATCATAACTTAGATGATAAGTGCTCAGTGTAAATATAAAGGAATAATATTGATGTAATTTCAGGTAGTTCAATCGCACTAATTTCAATAATATATTTATATAACTGTAACCCTAATAATTTCAATAAAATTTATTTTAAATTTCTTATACATAATATTTTTTTTAATTGTTAACTTATGATCATTCCTATCGACATACACCATCCACCACTGATGTATTAGGGGAAAAAGGGTATTGACAAAAACCTCAAAAAATTTGTCGATGTTCTTACTACAATTAAGTCTAATTCACATGATTTATTGGAAAATAAATTGAAGCATTTAACAAGTTTGGCCTCTTGGAAGATGAGATTAAGGAGCTTCTTACGAACAACCCACAAATGTCCGAATTTCAATGCATAAAGTATATGCTATTGGGCTTCCCATAAAGGTGATTATGAGTTATCCAATGTTCTTATAACTTGTCCTAGAAACTAGGACCAAGCCCTTCTACACAGTACTTTGTAAGTGCAGTTGCCAATGCAACTTTAGAAACGTATTCCTAGTTTGGAAAGATGCTTATATTGAATCAGTGGGGATTCCTTGACAAGTATGTGAAGGGCTGATCTCATGATAGTGGTAAGTTCTTTAATCTCTTAACTTTCATATATTACTTATTCCCTCCTACAAGATGAAAAGGATGTTTGTGGATTTTTCACTTTGTTTGAGTCATAACTGACCATAAAATTCAATACCCAAATTTCCTTCCATCTAGAGAATGGAGAAAGTAGGAAATGAAGAATTCTTTTACCCTCAGTGGAATAAAGAGATGTTGCTGCAGCTTTGTTAATCCATCACCACAAATGTCAAAATTTAATTTCCAGATTTTCCATATGTAACTGTGCTGAAGTTCATGTTTCTGAACTTACAAACTGCACAAAATCGCACTGTTAGCATTCCAGTGCCATTTTTATGAACAACCCCACCCTCCCTCGAAACCTGCCTTCAGCAGTAAAACTAGCACATCTTATGCTAAGAATAAACATAAGGCAGAAGTTGATATGGCACAAGCCGGTCATGTTGCCTCTCTCATTTTGCGATCATCAATAAACCTCACAGAATGAGGCAGATCCTTGAAACAATGGCAATAACCTTTCTCCTCAAAATAAGTTATGTCCCTCAAGTCACCGAACCTGCATGATTGAATCTCTTGCATTGGAATATCATTATGCTTTCAATTTCCAAGATTGCAATTCAGAATAAAGGAGTACCCTGTGCGTGGCATGGCAACAAGCGCAAGGCAAAATTTACCCTAGTAATCTCATCATTGTCACCTCTTCCAATTAACTTCACCACTAATCCCCACAAGAACATAAGCCATCTTCAAAATGATGAAAACGATTCCAATCCCTTACAATGTTTTTTCGCCCAGCAATTTTGGAAATAAATTTGGTTGCACTGTGGCAATCACCACATACTCGAAGGTTTTTGGTGATCCTGATAGACATCCCAAGGGGTGTGCTTATAAGACCAAAAGCAATGGCCAGCTTCTCGCTATGACCATAAAGGATATGTTCCTTCTCCTCCTCGTCAACATCATGCAATGCAAAATTTGTGTCCGGCACATAGCCTTCTGCTTTCATTTGCCCAGCCAAACTGTCTAACGTCAAATAGATTTCATTTAACTGTGGGTGTGAAGTGTCGCCTACAACGAATGAATAAACTTTGTTCTTGACCTCAATCCATGTGCATCCCGGCTTCTTGTTTAACCCTCTATCTTTCATCAGTGTTCTTACTTTTGCTGCATCTTCGCACCTGCTAGATGCAGCATAAATATTTGACAGAAGAATATAGTTTCCAGTGGTTTTAGGCTCCAGCTCATAAAGGTGTTTCGCAGCACATTCTGCTAGCTCTATGTTGTAATGTTTTCTGCATGCACCAAGCAACGCCCCCCATACACAAGCATTAGGTTTTTGTGGCATCCTTTTGATTAGGTTGTATGCCTCGTCCAACTGCCCAGCACGGCCAAGGATGTCAACCATGCAGGCATAGTGCTCAACCCTGGGAAAGATACCATACTCCTGAGTCATGCAATCAAAATATCTCCAGCCTTCATCCACAAGCCCAGCATGACTGCATGCAGACAAAACAGCAATGACGGTGATATGGTCTGGCTTAATGCCTGCCTGTTGCATTACATAAAAAAATGTCAGGGCATCCTCCCCATGCCCATGCATTCGATACCCTGCAATAATTGCATTCCATGATATCACATTTCTTTCAACCATTTTGTCAAACACACTGCGTGCACATTCTAAACTTCCACATTTAGCATACATGTCTATAAGAGCGTTCCCCACAATGACATTTGACTCTGAATGATTTCTTATTGTGTGGTTATGAAGCTCCTTACCACGCAGCAGAGCCGCCAAGTCAGCACATGAAGGCAAAATAGTCGCTACTGTATGAGTTAGGTTTCACCTCTGCAAGTTGCATTCGACTGAAGAGATTCAAGGCTTCAACACTATGACCGAATTGAGTATGCCCAGCAATCACTGTACTCCATGTAATTACATTTGGGTTCATTCCTGTCATTTGAAGTTGATCAAAGAGTCCCATCGCCTCCTCACAATACCCGTTCAAAGCATAGTTGAAATTATTGCATTCCATGAGATCAGATCTCTCTCTAGCATATTGGAAAACACTTCATATGCATCATCCAATTTTCCGCATTTTGCATACATGTGAATCAGTGCATTCCCCAGAAAAACAAATGATTCAAATCCATTTTTTATCATATAGTTATGGATTTCCTTGCCCTGTTGCAGCGCTGCTAAATCTGCACAAGAAGCGAGAACACTGGCAATAGTGACTGAATTGGCTTTCACACCAGCCAGCGGCATTTTAGAGAAATACCTCACTGCGTCATTGCCGTGACCATTCTGCTCATACCCGGATATCATCGCGCTCCAAGTTATCACATCAAGTTTCGACTTTCCCATCTGCATTTCATCATATAGCTTTCCGGCCTCTTCATAATGCCCAATTTCGAAATATCCTGCAATCATGGTGTTCCATGTAACAGCATCTCGCACAGACATTTTGTCAAACAGTTGGCGCGCATTCTCAATTCTCCTACATTTCCAATACATGGATATAAGGGCATTAGCCACATTGACATGCAAGTCTAATCCACCTCTGACTACTGACCTGTGAATTTCCTCGCCCTGCTCCAGAGCCGCAATCTCAGCGCATGCCTTGAGGACGATTGGAAAGGTGTAACTGTCTCCACTGAGTCCTTCCTGTTGCATTTGGTAATACAGCTTAAGGGCTTCCTGGCAGTGTCCATCCTGTCCATCCCTGACACAACCTCTGATAATAGTAATCCATGCGAACACATTTCGCTTCGGAATTTTGTCAAACACTTGGCGTGCGTTCTTCATACTTCCACAGTAGGCATTCATGTCGACAAGCTTAGCTGCTAAGAAAACACTTTGAGTTAGTACTCCAGTGACAAGCATCTGGGCATGGGCTTTCTGGCCTTCTGATGGGGTTCTCTTGTTGACACATTCCTGCAACAAGAAGTCATAGGCATCTGTGTCAATGGCGTGTGTAACGTTGACACCCTAAAATTTTGCCTTTATATTATAAGAAGGTATCCTTGTAATCATGGCAGCGTTCCTCGTTGTAGCTGCTGCTGTAGTAAATGGTTTTATGGTCTGGTGTTTGAATCCAAACAGCAAACGCATGTGAACGGTTTTATGGTTGGGTATCTGAATCCAATCAGCGAACTTATACGATGCACACAGAGATGTCATTCATTTTGGGTGAATTGTATGCTAGCATAAGTGACTATAGTCCCCTCACAATGCCTTTATCCAAACCACAATATGGGGTATATCAGTCCCTCAAACTGAGTTGGAGGGAATTGATGTCAAATTCCACTCGACTCTCAAAGGGAGTTGGAGAGAGAAAATAAGTGTCATATAAAAAAGCATGCAGGCAATTACAAAGGTATTTGAGTTGAGCAAAAATCTATGCGGCAAAGAATAGAGGGACAAAGAAACTGCACGCACGCACAAAGGCCAAAATTTGTTCAATTAAAAAGCCTTCTCATGAAATGTTGCGTAGATTACATGAACGAAGGCATGTATGTTAGAAAGCATGAAACAAGGCACGTAGGTAAGAAAATGGAGTTGAGTTGAGTTCAGCTGGCTCACTTGCGCTGAGCTGAGTGGGCGATAGGTTTGAAAAGGTGATCAAAGCAATGGTATATAGAAAAGAAATAAAGAAAATTATTTTAACGTTTACGACGTTAGAGATAGCTAATGAGACAGATCGTCTTTTCATTTGGTTGATGTATTCGGCCATTTTCTTGTGAAGTCTCACAATAAACGTTTCCAGCTTCTCGACAAACCCCTCGCTAAATAGATTATCCCACAGGCTAGTTGCCAGAATATCTGCGTAACTTTCCATGTTGCCTTTGAAGGCTTTGCATTTTAAAACGAAATGCTTTTTGTTTCCACTTTTCTAAAAGAACAAAAAATATATACTCTTTCCTCCCACTCTTCTTTTGACTTTTTCCAATGCCCTATTTCACAACAGAGTTGATGAGAAATAGTTTTTCAGAGCAATAAGAATTTTGGCTCTCCAAGAAATATTGGCCTCCATGTACATTGGCTCTCCAAGAAATATTGGCCTCTATGTACATTTTTGTTGATGATTATGAGTGGGATTAAACAATTCAATATAGTGTTTTTTCTTTCTCCCTAGCTCCTTATCCCAAGTACGTTTGTGGAACTTATCCATAACAAAAGTTTTTATCTCTTTGTTGTTTATGGGACATGTGTTCAAGCAAATACCCCATTTACTAAACCATTTGTTATTTTGTTGCATCCAAGTCTTTTTTCTTTTGCATAATATGTCATTAAAAACACCTTTAAGCCATCTACCCTCTTCTATTTGCTCAATTTTTTTTTAAATACCTTATGACTCACATCATAACAATCGCTTCAATATGAGTAGTCCCTATTTCACTTAACAAGATAGCATAAGGAACTGCACTTTTAATTTTGAATTTGTTTGTAATCAAATGCTTTTGAATTTTCTCAATTTGTTTTCACTGCGTGTTGAATGTACTGCTGGCCCACAGTTCACAACCATAGAGAATCATCGGAATCACTAGAAGCCCAAAAAGAGCTTGAGCGGTTTTCCAGTCCCATAACTCTATCTCTCTACACCTATTTTGAAAAGCATAAAATGTTTTTCAACCCCCCAAAGTTCTTTTCTTTCTACGATAATCTTAGCTTAAATTTTTGTTGAAGTCAATTATGAGGTATTTGTAATCCTCAACTTCTTCCAGAGTGTTGCCTTCAAAATAGAACTTATGTTGGTTATGTTTTCCTTTTTTTAGAGAAAACCACTACTTTTATTTTTCTAATATTAATGTGCATCCCCACCCTTCTACAAAAATGCTCAAGGGATAGTAAGTTCTCTTGCAAACCAAGAGCAGATTTAGCAATTAGAATAAAGTCATCTGCATACAAAACAAGCCTTATAACAAACATGCCCAAATAGATACCATCACCCCCTTGCGAATTTAACCACTCCTCAAGCTTGTTGATATATAAACCAAAAAGGGTAGGAGACAATGGGCAACCTTGCTTGACCCCGATATCACTTCTAATACTTTAAAAAATGCCCGTTGAAGTTCTAATTTTGATTTTCACCTCTTCATACAACCTATGCATAGTTGTTCTCAAATGTTTAGGAACCCCAAGTTCCTCCATTCTATGTCAAAGCTTATCTCTTGAAACCATGTCAAACGCTTTTCAGAAATCAACAAAGCAACAAAAGACTTCTTCTTTCTTCTCCCAAACTTTTTCAATGATGTGCATTAAAGTACAATGATCAATTGTGGAATGTTTAGGTCTAAAACCTACTTGCCCTTTAGAACGCTTATCTCTTTATTCTGCCCACTTGTTGATTTTATTTTCTAGCATGCTTCCAAATAACTTTGCAAACAAAGTGTTTATCATTATGGTCCTATAATTGGAGGGATTATTGACGTCACAACTCTTGAAAATAGGTATTGTTAGACTAGTTCCCCAATCTATGGGGAACCCCTATTGTATGATGTTGTTGAATTCTTTTGTAATGTGAGGTGCGAGAATCTTTGAGCCCCACTTTAGATACACTGCTTAGAGGTCAGCTAAATCTTTTTCTTTTCCAACACCCAACTCCTGGATACCCATCTCTACTTCTTGCACTATGAAGAGTTCAATATCACTATTGACCAAGGGGGTGGGAGGGGTCAACCTTGGGATCCTGCTCATAGAGTTGTCTTGCTTAGTCAAACCATTTAGAAGTTGTAATGTTATTTTCAGTTTGCATCTTTCTCGGTTGGAGCTCCTCCCAAAATAGTTTGGGATTACTTTTCCCAAGGAAGATTAGTTATTCCCTCCTTGAAGCCATGAAATCATCGTTTTCTTTCTTAATATCTACTTGTAAGCTTTGAGCTTTATGTTATCTTTGTTTGACTCTTTCCACATTCTCCTTGCCTTTTTGCATTCCTCATCAAACCAAGCATTAACCAGAAAACAATTTGTTTCAGACTTCTTAATTTTTGCTCCTTTGCACTCTGCAAGTGCACTTCGAATTAAATGTGTTAATTTGTGACTATGAAGGACGTGAATTGGGATTTTCTCCTTCTCGAAGAGCCTCTCTAGTGTCATTTTGAAGGTATTACAATTTTCGGGAGTCAAAAGAATTCTCCCCTTTGGGAGATTTTGTTGAACACACTGAGTTTTTGACTCTAATTGTTTTTCTCAGTCCAAGAGAAACTTAAATAAATTGGCATGTGATCTGATTTTAAGTCCCAAATTTGATCTCCAATCAAAACTTCCTCCATTTTCTCACACAAACCATGCGAGCAAATTACATAATCTACTACATTTGCTCCATTGTAAGTATTTCAAATGAAATTACTAGACTTTTCCCATTTAGTCAAGCGATTACAAATGACTAAATCGAAGGCCCCACATAGAGTAAGCAATTGTTCACTAAAGAGATTGCAACCCTTGTCCTCTGAAATTCTTTCCCATTGATGATTACTCTCTCCTATAAGTCAAATAAGGTCGCAATCTTCTCTACAACAAAGAATGCTAGCTCACTCACTTGCAGTCCTAGCATTGAAATTGCCCACTATAAGGACTTCATCTAGCTAAGAATATGTTGCAATATCTTCTTTGAAGATTACAAAGAGGTCTTTGTGGTCAAGCCCTCTACTTTGGTATATTTTTGAAACTTGTGGCGCAAAATAACATGCTGCAATTCTGATGTGATTTTCATTTTCTGATATTTTAAACCAAATGGATTGTTTCTTTGAATCTTCTTTCTCTAACTGAATGAGATGACCTTCATTTTTCCTCACTAATACCATGATAACCCCATGTCCTTTGCCATTCCTTGTTGCCTTGTTCCACTCTACCATATTTCACTATGCTTCAAACAAAGGTGTCTTGCACCCTTCATGTCCATTTGTTTCTATGAGGACAATTATGTCTCTATCTTTTGCAATAGGCCCTAACCCAGGTCCTCGTCTCCATGGGTGACCTCTGCAGTTCCAACAAACTAATCTTAAGGAAACTTGGGTATAACTTGATTGAAATTTATTTTGACATGCAAGACTCATAGTTGAGTCTTTGTCCTGTCTTTCCATATTGACCTTGTTTCCTGCTATCATGTTGAAGAGTTTGTTGCCTCTTCTTTATTACCATCTTGCTACTCTATTTTGGAAGGAGGTCCAAATTGCGCTATCACATCTTTACCTTTATAAATCCATGTTTTGTTGCCTTCATCTCTTGCTGCCCTAACCTTTAACATTTCCTCTCTCCTTCCCTCCTGTTGTCTTACAATTAAATCTTCTTCTAGAAAAAATCAAGAACCCCTCAAGAGATGCTTCATGCTTAGAATGATATATTTATCACGCAAGCTAGGCATGATGACTTTTATGGGCCTGGCCCTTTCACCATTAAACTTACCCATCCTCCATGCTTGGCATATTTGTCCTTCCCATAACAACTTGTCTTCCAAGAAGTCCCTTCCAAGGTCAAGGGTACATTCTTTTTTCCTATAGTCTTTCACCCCTTTAATAATTATGTTTGCTGCTCTATTTTGTCTTTCCTTACTTTCTCTATCTTGCATGTTGTCAACCCGAATGTTTGTTTCTCCTTCCTATTAGAAAAATTGCTAATAACTTGGGCCCAAGTTTTGGAAACTTTTGTGGAATCTCCTTTCCTTTCTTCTTTTTCTTTCTCTTCATGGTTGCCTATTTGGGCAACCGCTTTCCCTTTATCCTGGGATGGTTTCCCATTCGCCACGTGTACTTTCCACTACAAATTTCTTTATGTTTTGAATATCTGCCTTCATGCGTTTCCATTTTGTCTTCCCTATGAGGAGAGCTTCCTATAGCAATGTCACTTGTTCTTTCAAAACTTTATTATTTTCTGCTAAAGCCTTGTTCTCAATCGTTCTTATATGAATTTTATGACCTTTTTCCTACTCTTTAACTTCTAAAACCTCCAACATTTGTTTTGCATTTAACAATTCTTTCACATAAAGATCAGATGACCAGATGAGAGGTGTGGATGTGGGAGTATAGAAGGCAGAATCATCATTGACTTTTCCTCTAGACCTGTTGTTGCCACATGCTTGTAGAGGGGACTTGTTTGAGTGCTTATTGTGAAGGGCCTGAGCATAGGATAGACTTGACTTGAGTGGCGCAAAGGGGAAACAGAAAAATGTTTATAGAGAAGTGAGGCTATTGACTTGACTCGGCTTAACAGAAAAGTGTTTATAGAGAAGTGAGGCTATTGATTTGAATTTACTTTAGTTGGGGCCAAAATTCCTTCCATCAAAAGGCACTTGCCATGAGAAGAGGAAGTGTTACATAGATTCCATGAATGACGACGGATACATTGCAAAATCAAATTCCAAACATTGTGCCTTGAGAAGAGGTGTCTTTCAAAAGTCTACCATGAAAATAAAAACCATAGGGATGGATTTGGGAATTGAAATGCCATTAACTTGACTTGAGTGAGGCATAGGAGCAAATAAAGGTAATAAAAATAGGTGTTGTATAAAAATCTACAGTGAAGAAAGGTACTTAGAGATGTATTTGACTTGAGCAAAAATCTATAGGGCTAGGAAATGGAGTTGAGTAGGTAGATAGGTGAAGAAACTACATGCATTGACTTGACTTGAGTGGCGCAAAGGGCCCAAAATTTGTTCAATGAAAAATCTTTTCTTGTGAAATGTTACCAAAGTGGCAAGAATCCATATATATATATAGAGAGAGAGAGAGAGATGAAAATAAAGAGTATATATATACCCTTTATTTGCTTACTAGAAAATCTTAAGACATCAATCTTGCTCCCTCCTCGCAATTCTCACAAATTCAAATTCAATTGAGATGCTTGGTGGGGGACTAATTATACTATTTATTAGAAAATACTAAGACATTCATCTTTCTATGTGCTCACAAGACTCACAAATCCAATTGAGCATGGGGTTTGGTGGGGGACTAATTATTCTCCACAATTCAAACTAACCTTGAACTTTGCCCTTGTGATTGTTGTGTAGAATTATAAGTGTGACTTCCATTAGGTTTCACTTTAAATATTTCTTACCACTTTCTTTGTTGTAAAATATGTCCTTGTGTAGAGATGTTAATAAAACCAAAATTTACATCCTACTTATGCATAGTGCAAAGATGATAAGGAACAAAAGGGAAGGCCATATCGCTCCAAACTCGACCCATAAGAAGGATCTCCTTATTTTATCCAACTTCAAGTATTATGATTATATGGGAACCATCAATGAGCATAAGATACTTGAAGAATCTTCAAACTATGCTAAGTTTACCAAGGTAAGCATACCCTCCATTTGTGTGGATAATTTATTTTTTGTGATATTATTACCTCTTCTCATATGTTCAAAGTTTATGGTTCTTTCATCACCAAAACTATTGGAGCTTGTGAGAATTTTGCAATTTCTCACATTGAACCTTCTTTGGAAGTAGGTTTGATTGGGGTTTGGCCTTTTTTCCTAGCTAGAATTGTAAATTTTATAGCTAGAACATTATCAAAATCCTTTGTCTTCAACCATTGACTCTGAATAGGAACGTATCTTCGTATGGATGAATCTTTGGGACCTTAGTTATAGGCTTTGAATAGATTAGAGGGAACTAGTGAGACAAAATCCTCTTCTCTCTTCTAAAAAATCAGTATCAGAGAACTTGAAAAGTTAATTCCCTCCAAGGAAAAAAAATTGAATATATAGATGAAGGGTTCAATAAGTTAACATAAGATTTCTGATAAACCATTTCATCTCTAACTCCTAAAAGTTGTATTTTTACTTTGTCTTAGAAAAGGTAAATCCATAGCTAAGGTACTAAAAAAGGCATCTAATGAGGTTGCCACAATGGGAATGAGAACAATAACCTTTGGTTGATGCCAAGTTTGTCAAGCCATATGATGAGACAATTGATATGTGGGACTAGTCTAGCAATTTCATATTTAGAAGATGGTATTTGAAAGAGCCAAGCATTTGTTTTTGTTGGAAAATTGCAATAGTCTAATACTTCTTTTATGTTTTCTACATGGATAGATGTCCAAATTGTAGGTAGAAGGGATATATGATAGTGCACAAAATGGAGGGTTATGACATGACAAGGAGAGAGGGCACAAATGAAGAAAGGAAACCTAGTGACATGTCACATATCCATAGTATTTCATTTTTGGTGAGTAAAATAAAAAAAGTTGAATCTCGTAATGTTAGGTAAGAAAAGCTATACTAATATAAAAAGGGACATAGTTATCACTTCATAAGAAGCAAAAGGAAGGTTATGATCTAAGAGTAGACCATGAGTGTAGAGAAGATGTATCAATCAATTCAACAATGATACCTCACAGGTACCACTTGCTCACCTTTACTATCACTTACTTCAACAATGGGTAACTCACTCACTTTAGAACCTTAGGCCAAATGTTGAAATCAATGAGCAATCACCTGTAAATTTAGTGTGGGGATATAATTCATACTAATAACTCACTTGGGCACTTAATCTTGCATGAACTCAAAATTCGTTAGGGAGATTAACCAATTTTTTCTCCCTTAAGAAGACAATGGTTTCATATGAAACCCTATTCTCTTATTTTGCATTTACATTGTTTTGATTTCTTGTGATTTTCATGAATGTGTAGGTTACCAACTTATTGGAGGTTTCTTTGGAGTTATAGACATGGAACTGTGCTCAAGCAAAGAGGGCATATGGCCTTCCAAAGCATTAATGGAATTAGAAAGTGGGTGGAAAGAAGGCAAAGAAAATACTCCATTGCTTCTAATTAAGATATTTTAGACTTAGGTCAGTGGGATTGCAATCCTCTATAGACAGTCACCCTCGCCAATTAGTCTTGTTAGTCTAGGCTAAGGGTCAGATAATTCTTTTTCTTCACTTACAAGTTATCATGAGAGTTCAAAGTCAAGGGAATCCATTAAAACAAAACCATAATATCTTGAGATAACTTTGCCAACTTCTTGAGAACCATACCAAACTCATTGAAGCTTTAGACATCCTTCCTCAACCTAGTTTGTTAGCTTGAAGATCAATATTTTATGGTTTCAAGCATGCCTAAGAATATAGGCAAAGACCTATGTAAACATCTTACCGACAATCACCCAAGTCAGGGTTTTGCAAATTCGACCCTTTTGTGCAAAAATTGTATTGGTCCTTAACGAGAAAAATCCTATCTCAGGAGATCATCAATAAAACAATTTCTGACCGATGGAATCCCAAGAGAGAGGTGCTCCTAGTTGCATCTCATTGTCAGGAATCTAGCACAAATGACAATTCACCCATCTGAGTCCTCATAGAGTTTTATGGTGAGTTGTAACTCACTTCTTGAACCAGTTTAGGGACACATTGTGAATTTGGTCTAGGGGGCATAAAAACCATGAATGAGTTTTGCAAGCTTCCACAAGAGTTTTCTTCCAAGGCCTGTGTGAGTGCACTACCCACTATCACTCGAGCAAGGGTTTTATAAAATAAACCCCTTTCTGCAAAAAATACATTAGACCCTACTAAGAAAAATCATAGTTCTAAATATCATCCTTTAAAACAATTTTTTCTAGTGGAATCATAGGAGAGTGGTTCCCATAGCTAAAAGGAAATGTTAGGGGACCAATGCAATCAACAATTCAACCATTTGAGTCCCCATTAGAGTTTTATGGTGAGTTGCAACTCGTTTACTCGAGTTGTTCACATACACCTTTTGAATTTGGTCCATATGCAAGAAAACCAACCAAGCAACATAAATTTGTTTCATAAGCTCCAACAAGCATTTTTAGCCAAGGCCCATGTGAGCCCACTACCCACAATCACCAAAGAAATGGTTTTGCAAAATTGACACCTTCGTGCAAAAATTACAATGATTTTCTTACTATAACCAAAATCCTAGATTTGGAGGTCATTGAATAAAACAATCTATAGGAATCACAAGAGAGGGGTTCCCCTACCTGAAACTTAGGATCAAGAGTCCAACACAATTGAATTCATCGATACAAATCTCGATTAGATTTTTATGGTGAGTTGCAACTTGCTTCTTGGAACCACTAAGAGACACATTGTGAATATTTTCTAAGGACATAAAAAACAATTTGAACCCATAAATGAGCTTTGTAGGCTCCATCAAGTGTGTTTGGCCAAGGCCCATGTGAGCATGCTACCCATAATTTCCTAAGCCAAGGTCACAATTCTTAATAATGCTCCTTTTCAAAAACCTTGATAATTCATGGGAAGGTTGTTAATGGAGGATAGGGAATTTTTTGTGATGGAAATGGGTGGAAAATAGATGAAGGATTAGGTTTCTAATGGATAGTGAGTCAAATAATGGTGGAAAGGATGACAACTAATGGATTAGATGGATGATAAGACTCTCATGGGTCCCCTCCCTTTCTCTTAAGTGAATAAATTCCAATATAATTCTTCTTGTAATGTTGATTAGCTTCCTATAGAAGTATAGGACTATTTTATAGCATTTCAAGAAATTGATAGAATCGATTGAGAGGGGATCAGTAATGATATAGAAATATTGGATGTAGATTTTAACCCTGTACAGAAATTACCTGAAAAAAATTCTTAAAATAGAAAAATATATAATGGTGAGGACATAAAACAAATATACATAGATTTTCCCTTGGATCCCAAAAACAGGACTACAAGATTGATTTTTCATTATATTCCTTCAATGTTGCAATACATATATACATGTTGATGAATTCATAAACCCCAATCCACTAACCATGGATTAGAACATAATCGTAGTTCTCTTAACCGTATCTACAAAATACAATGGGCATAAAACCATCATGCCAAAAACCATGTGTAAAACTCATGCACAAAACCATGGGTAGGTCTGCCCGTTGTCTTTGGGTCTGCATAAAAAAAATAAACTCTTAGGGTGCTACCTTGGACCCCATGCAGGGGGGTTCTGCCCCCCTGCAAACTCCCCAACAAGGGGGGTTTCCTCCCCCCTACAAACCCCCCAACAAGGGGGACTTCTACCCCCCTATGACCCCCCCGCTAATATAACACACATCTAACATTGGAAAATGCCATGGGATGGATGGAATGGGCATAGATATTTGGGTGGAAGTGTGTGAAGGTTAACTTTGATGTTGCTTTGTTAACTATTCTGACGTCCTTTGACTATCATTGGAGCCCTATTTTCTTGGAAAAATGTTATAATGGATAATGCAAGGGTCCCTTTGTTAGCTAATATAGCACACATCTAACATTGGAAAATTCCATGGGATGGATGGAGTGGACATAGATATTTGGGTGGAAGTGTGTGAAGGTTAACTTTGATGTTTCTTTGTTAACTATTCTGACGTCCTTTGACTATCATTGGAGCCTTATTTTCTTGCAAAAATGTTAGAATGGATAATGCAAGGGTCCCTTTTCACCTTTTTTTTTTTTTTAATTTTAATTTTTTGAGACTTGTAGGATGTCTTAAAAGAGGCTTTCACATGAGGATCTTTCTATTCACTTTTTTTTTTTTTAGACTTTATGGTTGCCTCATGGAGGCTTTCACTTGGGGCTTTTTCTTCATTTTTTTCTATTTCATTTTTTTGTTTCTTCCTTTTTTTCCTCATCAAGGACTGAATGTGTTATAAGTTTTAAGGGTCCCAATCACATTCAATTCTCTTCACATTGAACTGGTAAATTCCTCCTTTGACAAGGGCTTCTTATATTGTTTCAACCTATAACCATTGAACATAAGTGATATATTTTCCTCATCAATTATTTGGATCTGAATAGAGCCATTGTCATGGCATTTTTCCATTAGGTAGGGACCCAGCCATATTGTCATAAGTTCCCCTTTAAAGTCCTTGAATCTAGAGTCATATAATAGCGCCCAACCACCTTCCTAGAAGGTCTTCTACCTTATGTGCTTTTCATGCCAAACCTTTCTCTGTAATTGAACCACTTCAATATGCATAAGATCCTGCAACCTAAGCTCATCAAGGGAATTCAGCTACTGCAACCTCTCTTCTTGAGCTCTTGTGATGTCTAGATCAAGTTATGCTACCATTCTCAAGGTGTTATATTCAATTTCAATGGATAAGAGTGTTTTCTTACCATAAACTGGATTGATGGGGGTAAATCCAGTGGTGTTCTTCCATGTAGTATTGTAGGCCCAAGTGGCCTCCACAAGTCTAGTTGTTGAATCCTTCTTGTTGCTTCCAACAACCTTGATTAATATTCTTTCTAATGCTCTGTTGGTCACTTCCACTTGCACATTTTATTGAGGGTGATACCAAGTGGACTTCCTACGCCTAATGTGGTGTTGCTTCATTATCCCCTCTATCAAATTAGAAGTGAATTGAGCTCCTTGGTTAGTGACTAGTTCCCTTGGGAAACCAAATTTGTAGAAGAAGTTTTCCCTCAGGAATTATGCCACCTTTTATTATTTTTTTTGCTTTGGCTACCTTCACTTAAGCCTTAGATAATTTGTGCATACAATAATATACCTCTTTTGTCTAGATGGAGTGTCTATAGGTCTAATGAAATCCATGCCCCACTTCTCAAATGGCTTAAAATACACTTGAGGTTGTAGTGGCATTTAATGCTTTTGTGTGGGCTTACCCATCCTCTAGCACTCAACACATCAAGCATTGTACCTCCTGGCATCTTGATGTAGGGTAGACCAATAGTATATTCCTACTTGGAGAATCTTGAAGGTTGTCCTCTTGGCAACAAAAAGGCCCCCACAAGGTACATCATGGCATTTTGAGAGGATATCAAATATTTTTTATTTCCTTACACATCTCCTCAAAATATGATCTAGCCCCAATCTGAAAAGGTTACCCCCAATCCATGTGTAAGGGGTGCTCTTCCTAGAAAATTTTCTCTTTTCCTTGGAGGACAGATTGGGAGGAAATTATCCAGCAACCAAGAAGTTTTCCATGTCAGCAAACCAGTGTGAAATAAATGATATGGTGAAGAGGTGCTCATCTGGGAGCTAATCATATATCATCTCTTCATTCTTTGTAGGAAAGGTTAGTCTAGACAAGAAATTTGCAACCACATTCTCCTTCCCTCGCTTGTCAACAATGGTTAAATCAAACTGTTGTAATAGAAATAACCATCTAATAATCCTAACATTGACATTAGGTTTGTTCTTCAAATACTTAATGGTTGCATGATCAGTGTGCACAAAAACTTAATACCCTATGATGCAATGTCTAAACTTATTCAAGGAATGTACATTGGACAAGAGCTCCTTTTCAGTGACTATATAGTTAAGTTCAACCTTGGACAAATTCTTACTAATGAAATAGATAGCATAAGGAAAGTTACCTTCCAACTATCCCAATGCTACCCCTACACCTTTGTCAGATGAATCTATGTGAATATGAAAAGGCAAGGCCCAATTTGGGTCCCTGAGAATTGGTGCAATTGTCAACGTTTCCTTGAGCTCTCCAAATCCTTCTTGATACTAGTATTTCTAACAAAAATCTAAATCTTTTGTTAGCAAACCAAATAAAGGTGAGGCCATTTTACTAAAATCCTTGATAAATCTCTTATAATATCCATCTAGTCCTAGAAATATCCTAACATCCATTTGTTTTTAAGGAACATGGACCCTTCTGATAATGCTAATCTTGTTAGGGTCAACTTATGTTCCTTAGGGTGGAAATGCCCTAGAAAAATCCCTACATTCATGAGAAAAACCACATTTTTTTGGACTTAAAGAGAGATCAATTTGAATGCATCTTTTGAGAACTTTACACAAGTTAGAGAGAGCTTCTTGGAAAGCATCTCCATAAGGAGTGAAATCATCCATATAAATTTCAACTGAATCATGAACACGATTAGCAAAAATACTCAATATTTCCCTCTGAAAGGTAGCGGGGGCATTACACAAACCAAAGGGAAGGACCGTATAGGAAAATTTACCCCATGAACATGTGAATGTGTTCTTATCCTGGTCTTTAGGAGTGATTTGGATCTAATTGTACCCACTGAAACAATCCAAAAAAGGAAATAACTTTTTCCCTACAAGACCATCCAAAACTTGATCAATAAAAGATAACGTAAAATGATCTTTCTTCATAGCCTTATTGATTTCATGTAATCAACACAAAATCTCCATTTCCCATTCTTTTTGGGAATAATAACAAGAGGTAATACCCATTCACTATCTGAAATAGGGTAAATTAATCCTACATCTAACAATTTCTGCAATTTTTCTTTTATTATGTCTTTAAGTGTAGGGTTCATCCTTCTCTAGGGTTGGCAAATAGGTTTGTTGACTTCTTTGATGTATATGTGATGTGTACAGACTAAGGGCTGGACCCCTTTCATTTCTTTGTAATCCTAAGCAAAAGCATCAAGGTGTTTCCTTAAGATAGTGAGCAATTGTTCTTCCCATTTTACTGAAAGGGAAGGAATCATTTTCAGATCCCATGGACTATTTTCAGAACTAGCAGTGATTAATTTTGCCCGTGGACTATTTTCATTATGCCCTAAAGGATCCTCTTCTAGTTCATCGATTTACATGGTAGTAGGGTGTTTGTTTTGTATAAAAATTATCAATAAGATTTCCTTCATCTAGCTGTCTACTTCCAACAATGGCTTCTAGTGTACAAATGGGGTAGGGGGGTTATTGATATAATTCTTCCTCTTCTTCCTACTCTACCCACATAGGCAAATCATTCTCAACATTGAGTTGAGAAGGGGGGCGTAATACAAGCTACTTTGTGAGTTGTCCATTCTTGATTGTCATTTTCCCAGCTCCACTAATATAAGCAACAACAGTAGCTAATCAAGGTCTCCCTAGGATGAGAGGATACCCATTGAACTTGGTCTTAGGTTGGAGTACAAGGAAACCAATGGGATACTCCCATGAATCGATGGAAACAATAACATCCTCAATGACACCCTCAGGTGCTACTATGGATCTATCTACAAGTTACATCATAGTTGTGGTTTTCCTTAGGGCTCCTTGGAGATTAATCTTAAGCATGGTTTCCATGGTCATGACATTGATTATAGTCTATAGATCAATGAATATGTTGGGGACTATAATCTTATTAATATGTACATCCACTATTGGGCCACCAAGATCCAAATACTTTGGGCAGATGACCTTCCCAAGCATTAGATTAGCCAATTCCCCAAAAACATTGATAGTGGGGGCATCTCTTCTCTTCCTTCCTGGCATCTTGAAACACTCTTCCATGATGAATTTACTATATATGGGAACATCTTTGATGGCCTGTAGGAGAGGGATTTTAACACACATATTTTCAGTTCTCCCAAAGGTTAAACCTCTACTAGGGTGTGTAATTTGGGATGGACCAACCTTTCATGATAGGGAGGTGGAGTGGATTGAGGAGTACTTTATTCCTTCTCTTATTCATGATATTTTGTTGGATAACATGCATGAGAATTTGAAAGTACCTTCCTGGACCTAAGGTTGATTTCTTGGATTTCTACAACATAGATAGGATAGGAAGTTTCTCCATTATAGACTTGTTGGGACTGCTTGTTGTTTGGGTTTAGATTAGGTTGAGTAGACATTTAGTGTTACTTAGGTGGATTTTTTTGGGGTAGTTGTGGTTAAGGAGTGAGTATTAAGGCATGATTGGAAACTGGATTATGGGTCAAAAATTAGCTCAAAACTCAAAGTGCTTGGAATCACTCAAAACCTAAACAAACACGTTCGTCTCGATGAAATGATCCCAATACAACTCGTTTTGTTCAAAACAGAGTTCGTATGAGGATGATAAAGCCCACTAACCCCTTTCCAAACAGAAGAAATTTTTGGAAAAAAATGTACAATCACTGCACAATCAGTAGCCCGTACTGCTGACATGGCAGGTGACTGTGCAAAGTCAACAAAGGTCAACATCTAGTCAGGGTTTGCCAAGTGTCAAGTTTTGGTTGGTTATCATATGTGGTGACGTGGCATGATTTGGTTGGTTAATGGAGGACCAATGAGGAGGGGACAAGTGGCAAGCCCGAAGGCCGCCACATGTCCCTCCCCAAAGGTCAGATCAACATGTAGTGGAACAAAATTTTATGGCAGGCTGGAGGGTCAAACCTAGGACCTACGCCATTAAAACTCCAAGACATACCATTTCACTCACACTTTGTTGCTTAACCTTAACGTTCTCCATAACTATTTAAAGTTTAATGTATTGCGAGTTGGGGGTTAGGAGGGCCAGCCCGCAGGCCAGCCCTCCCATGTGAACACACCACCGGCCCGTGGTTACTATCAGTTAAACCACACCAACAAACCATAACCCTGAACTCTTCGCGACATGTGTTCGCCTCCACCAAGACCACCAAGGTAAAAGGCTAATGATTTAGCTTAACTACGCACTTAATGCGCTAATCCGCAATTAACCTCCAACTAATATGCAATTATCCATTAATTAAACTTTAGTTCAACTTGGCATACTTTTGGTGGTCCGATAAATTTGGAGGTTTCTCCAGTTTTAGCCGAGCTAACTGGAGTTCCTCTAGTTTTAGAGCAGTTTTCCTAGGGAAAATTATTTTTACCACAACTGGAGCAAAATTCGACCAAATGGAGCTTAGGAAAAGGTGTTCCTAGATGATTTGGATTCTCTAAACACAATGGAATAGCTTGTAGAGATAGAGAGGCACTTCTGTATGTGATTTTTCCACATTGAAGTTTAAGGAAGCCTAGGGCCACCAGGAGAGGAGGTCAAGCCTAGATCAGTTGTAGTCCAATTAAAGAGCTTGGAGAGTCATTTTTGGGGTTTTGGGATGCTTTGAATCCATTGAATTAGGTTTCAGGAGTAGTAGAGCATTGTAAACAACACTTTTTTTCCATTTTAAGAAAATACAGAGGCCTAAGCCATCGAAGTTGGACCAAGGAGATGTAGTCCAGGAGGGGTGAACTCCTTTATCAAAACATTGGGTTAAGTGATATTCTTGATGGTTTGTTGTACATTTACTTTCTCTTGTTCATCACTAGTCTTTCATGTTATTCTTCTCATGATTCTAACATAAAATTTGATATAAATTTACTTGTTTTGAATCACAAACACCATAAAGGAACCTATGCACATGAAGCAATTGACAAGCATTTGCTTTTAAATCTAAAGTTGAAATTAGCATAGCGAAACTAAAATTCAATAACAGATCAATTTGGTATCAAAGCAAAGGTTTATTTGCTTGATTTCTTGAGTTTTATGCAATTAGGGTTTTAATGGTTGCACATTTGTGAAGCTTTTTGATGCATTACAAGTGTGATGGCAACTTCAACAAGTGATGTTTCTAATCCCTCTTCCTTAGCAAGATTGTTTGATGAAGAGATGGTGCAAGAGCTTATCATCATGAGAGATATGGTGCAAGATTTGTATGAAGATAGGAAGGATAACACTATAATTCAAGAGTAGTTGATGGCCATGAAGGAAGAGAAACAAGAGATTCTTGAGAAGATGCATGAGATGGAGATTCAACTCCATGATGCCGAGCTCTCCAACTCCATGATGCCAAGGAAACCCTAGCCAAGTATGTGCATGAAAATGAGGTATGCAATTCAATTTTATCTTCAATTGCCTCTCAAAATGAATGTTTTGGTGATTTTGAAAGACACACTAGAGGAATAAGGTCCAAATATTTGATGAACATGGGCGATGAAGGTAAAGGGTTAGGCAAACATGCACAAGGCATAGTTGATCCAACTGTTGTTTAGGAAAGGCCTCAATAACTGGGTCTTGGTTATGGACAACATGATGGAGAATGCTCTAAATCGAAGGAGGCACATGAGAGTGTTCCAAGAAGGACTTTCATTACATTTTCATTACCTCGAGCTTGTGAAGTTTGTGTTCATGAGGAATGCAAAAGTTTTATACCCACTTTGAAAGAAGACGCTCATAAGCATGCAACTAGTGGAAATGGAAAACAAGAGGATGTTGAAAGCTCTAAGGTCATTGAAACCATTGTTGGTATTCCGAAGAGAGCCACTACCTCATCAACTTCACCTCCTCAAGAAGGCGACAAAGGTGAATGTGAAAGGTATAAATATGCCTTTAATCAAGTTTCTTTTGATTATGATAAACATGGTAAATCTTCACATAAGATTTGGAGAAAATTTACATTTTCTTTTTGTGGTTTGAATAACCATACTGTTTCGAGGCGTTGGAAGAGGATAGCCATACATATGAAACTTAAAAAAAAAGATAGATAGAAAGCCAAAGGTCCATTGGATAATGGAAACCATGTTGAAAAGAAGTTGCAATTATTTTGCACTCATTTCCATAAGTAGGATCATCTTGTAGACAAGTTTTGGACTTTACATCCAACAAGTCATCCATGACATTTGAAGAGAGATTTTGGCAAGAATGGAAAAGTTGATTCCATAATTGATGTGGGTCAAGATGATACACATGATGAAGTGTCTTTGCAAGAAGCGCCATTGAAATGGTTTGGAAGGAGATGGTTAGATTTCTTAACAAATTAAGGCCTTGCATTTCTTTTGATAATTGATGCAAATATTGCCTGATCGATGCATTTCCTTGTCGATTTGCATTTCCTTTTAGATGCATTTCCTTGTTATTGATGCATTTATTTTATCTTAAAAGTATGTTGCATATTTCATGAAGCAAGATGTTGGAAAAGTGGAGTTATGTTGACTCAATTAGATGCAGCAAATATGCCAATTTGCAACTACAAATTTGTATGTGTGTTGGATTATTGAACTTGCATGTTTATGCCAGGAAGGTGTTCGAAAGTGGAGTATGTTGACTCACTTTATTGTAGCAAAATTGGTCATTTCAGCTCTTTAAGTACTCGTACATACCCATGGGATTCTTGTACTTGTGAGAGAGTTGAGAATTGTTATACATGCACGAGAGTTTGTGTGTGTGAAAAATGGAATTTTTAATAGTTTCATTGTGCTTGAACATGCATGATGATTGACTTGTGTTGGTTGATTGCTTTGTTAACATGTATTTTTTCAACTTGAGAATGTTGATCATTTTCACATGCATGAGTGTTGGCTTATGTGGTCGATTGATTGTTACATGTATGTTATATCGACTTGGAAGAGTTTATTTTGTCTCCGAAGATGAAAGGGAGATGTGATGAATTGTTTCATGAGAATGTGGAATACTTGTTGTAAATAGTCAAGTTGTTGTACATGTTTTTGCTTGACTTGAAAGTTAGTTGTTTGAAGAAGCATGTTTTGTTGACTTGTGTTTAGTCAATGATTTATAACATCTTAGTTTATAAAAATATGTAAGAGTACATGACAATGTTCACATTATGTGGCATTTGTTGCTTTGAAGAAGAAAAAGAAAGAGGTCATCAAGTTATATTCTTGCATGAGTGTTTTTCAAAAACCATTAACCTTGAAAGATGTTTCTTGTGACAAGATATTACAGGATTTTGGAAGGTCCAAGCTTGAGCAAGACGCTCATGATTAGCCTTCATTTTCAAATCCTAACATGAGAAACATGTTAATACTGGAAGATGATGGAATCAAGAAGCGAAAGTGGACAAAAATGCCATATGATGTGTTGACGCCAAGAAGCGAAATAGATGGTGAATGCATACTTCAAGATGTGGAATTTGGAACCATGGAGGTAAAAGAATGGTCATTTCTTTTCTTCTTATTACTGATATTGGAACTCATTGATGTAGTTCACTCAGATGGGCTTAACTTGGAAAAGTGGTTTCCTAGGAGAATTTTTCATCGAATGTGTTAGCCTCCTGCTGCAGCAGGTTACTCATATTTCATGATTGACATTTTTACAGGCCAAATATGTCATACTTTGCATGCTGCAATGCTCCATATTTGCTAAACAGTCACCAAGGAAAGAAGGCTACTCAAAGTTCATCTACTGCTTTCCAATTTTGAAGAGTCATTCTAGTTTTGTAGAATTTTCAGCTAAAGGGAGGTCCAAACAGCTTAATCTTGGTCTCCCTAGGTTCCAATTTCCTGTTTTAGAATATAGAGAATGAAAATATGTCCAAACAGCTTAATCTTGGTAGATTCTTAGATAGGTAGAGAATCAAAGGAGCCCAACTGCTTAATTTTGGCCTTGGAGGAAATAAGGGTAGTTTGTAGATAGGAAGGCATAAAAAGAAAAAATTGAAATGTTGGGTCTGCAAGTCTAAGTGCACCCAAAGCAAAAGAAGAAAAAATGTTAGGTAAGTAGGTTGGGTAGGTAGTTTTGAGGTTGCAGAATCTTGATTTCTGTTCATTGCCATGTTTTAAAGTATCATCTCTACTCAGGTCACAGTCATAAGACAATTTTCATATGAAGGAGCTCAAATCAAGGATAACTAACTTCCCTTTCTTCCTCTTCCCCAAATCATTAACTAATTTCTCCAAAAAGAGGTCAAGATCTGCTTGATATCTCTTAGTTTCATCATTCTGCATGTCATTAGCCTCGGTGAAGATCTGCTTCACTCAAAGAGGATCCATACTTTCTCTATAAGGTTCTATCTCACCTTTGAAGCCTAAGATCTCTGAAACTTAGCGCTTTCTTGTCATCTCCATATTAACTACTGACATTATTATTTAACTCCCTATGTTTTCCCCATCCCCCTACTAAAACTATGTAGATAATCCCCTTATGTAAATATCCCCTCCCCCTGGTTGAAATATAACCATAAGTACTTCTTTGGGAATTACTAAGTCACCTGGACTTTAGTAAGAACCCTCCTTCTACATAAATTTCCATTCCCAGGTGTTTGGACCCCTTCCAAACACTAAGAAAACCCTTTCTAAATGCTAAAAACCCCCCTGCGGATTCTTCTTTGGAAACTATTAATGTTTGTTTGATAAATTTCCACTGCGCAAAACACATTTAACCCATTTTCTAAAGTCCAAAACCCACAGCGCCGCAAAAAATTAAACCTTTAATGTGCTTCCTCTTTTGTTAAAATCCACGCATCTCCCCATTCCGTCCACCGTCGGATCGCCCCCCCCAGATCCGACAGCCCTTGTTCACATCGGGCGCCCTATTGTGGTGGTAGGTTACCACCCGACGTCCGACGGTTTTACGTTGTACACCGGGACAGGTGGCGGCCTCCCATTGCATCAGGCCGTGCCTGATAGAAACCACCTCCGTACCAAAGGCGGTCCGATGCACAGGCAAAACCGCCCTCCCCTCACGTAACAGGAGCGCCACCTCACCCTGCCACGTCGCCTCCACATCACCTCACACAGCCTGTGCTCGGCCCACGTCACCTTGCCACGTGTCTTTGCCATGTCACCCCGCCGTACTACCACATCACCTTGATGACATCAGCATGTTGACGTTATATCCGTACCAGAGGACCCCACTGCTGACGTCATCCACCATCCAGCTGACGTCAGCAGCCAAAAAACGGAAATTCGCGCAAGCGCAAAAGTCGAGCTTCGTAGCTCCGGAATGAGAAATGGAGACAGTTTTCGATGCGCGCATCGCTACGGGAAATAGGCCATATTGGGGAATCTTTAGGGAATCTTTTGATTCCTTGGCCCTTTTTGCACCGAAAAAGCCCGAAATTGCCCGATTTTGCCAAATTAAACGAATTTGAAGAGAGAAAGAGACCAGGAACAGAGATTAAAGAGTATCAGATCAAATTTGCAGACAGAAAGCACGTTAAAGAGTATCAGGAAGAGGCGAAGACCATCAATGTAGCAGAAAAGTGTATCAGAGGAGATTTTCTCAGGGCTCGAGGCAAATCCAACATTAAAACGAAAGCTCTGAAAGTCAAGAAGCAATTGAAGACGCATTGAAGGCTCACCAACACAAATGACTGCACATTAAACTCACGGAAGATCAGTGGACCAGAACTCAATGCACCGTTATGACAGAACCATTGCACCAAGCCACACAGGACACCTCATCAACTCAACTTGATTCAGTTGCCTCTAGCGCAGCCCAAAGGACTTACTTGCATTTAATTCCAGCAACGATTAGGTTTTAGAAAAATATTTTTTGGCAGACCTATTTAGGTCAATTGTAATAAATGACTTTAGATATTTTGCTTATATATACCACCCTGAAAAATGGAGTATGGGTTGGTTGGTTGGTTGATCAGTAGCTTGATGTTTGTTATTCTAATCTTTCTCTCAAGCAGAGACTCGCACTGTAACTGTGATGCTTTCTATAATCAAAGACTGCTGAAAGCATGGATTTTGAAACTGTCTGTTGTGTTTAATTGGCCGAGGAGTGATTGTGGAATTCTTGTGCTTCAACATGGTTCAATAAGTGTTTCTTAACTCTGTTAGTTTTATTCATGTTTGTTTTATCAGAAATCCTCCCTCTGAATTGCAGAAAAGAAGAATAGCTTAGGATTTTCTTAGCTGCACCTTAGGTTCAATTTCTGCAATTTTTCATGTTTTCATCAGAGATAGTTATGAACATGCATACTTAAATGATCTTGTTTACGCTATTTCTTTCACATATGAATGATAGTTTAGGAATTCTTAACTGCTCCTAGATAACCATTTATTCACTTCCCCTCCCTGTCAGTTTGATGAAAGATTCTTAATTGCCTTTCATCCCTAATCATCATTCCATCCTTTCAGCAAATTGATAATTGTTTCATGTGTGGCTATCCTGCTCCACAATCCTCTTGTGACCAAGAAAACGCAACAGCAAGCCTTAATCCATGACTCCATGCCCAATGGTTTGAAACTTATCACACTTTACCTTCCCTCTCTGCGTGGAATTTTCTACCTGGCATACACCTTCCATAAAAAAAAAACAACAAAAACCCCTGTATCCAACAACTAGCCTAAAATCACCATCAATATAGTTAAATCATAAAGAGAGAGCCCTCTTTGATTGCAGGTGGGCTAGAACCTGCAATCCAAATATTGGTTTGTGGTTACCTCGGCCGTATCCCTACAGGAGCCTAGGGACAACCTGTGTGATAACAGAGTGCATGTGTTGTAAAGAAGGAACATTATTCTCAGTGGGAAGGCCATCATTCAGCTTTTCAAGCACCGAGGGATTGCTTTAGTACAACAGGGTAATCATTAAGCAACCAACAAGTGTTGGATTGGGTTAGCAACAAAATTTGAACATTGGTTGAAGTGCCAAGCCATTTGTAAGCCAAGGCATGTCAGTGAACCCAAGTGGTTGTCATGGAGATTTTTCCAAGTAGAATCAATTGATAGAACTTGGGAAGGAGAAGATTATTCAATTCTCATTAGCTAACCAACTTTTGTGTGTCCAAAAGCTTGTTAGTGGGAAGGAGTGATCGAAATCTGGATTAGGGGAAAAAATTAGCTCAAAAAGAAAAATTCTCAAAATCACTAGAATCCTAAATGACGACGTCCGTCTTGGTGAAATGATCCCAATGCAATTTGTTTCATTTAAAACAGAGTTTGTATGAGGAAGATAGAGCTCGCTAACCACATTTCCAAACAGAGAATTTTTTTGAAAAAAATGTACAGTCACTGCACAGTGAGCAGTCCACACTGTTGGCATGGTAGTGACTGTGAAACGTCAACTTAGGTCAACATCTAGTCAAATTTCTTCAAATGTCAAGTGTTTGTTGGTTATCAGATGTGTTGATGTGTCCCTCCCCAAAGGTCGGCTCAGTATGCAGTGAAACAAAAATTTATAGTAGGCTGGGGGGTCGAACCTGGGACTTGGACCTTTCAAACTCCAAGACATACCATTCCACCCACACTTTGTTTCTTAACCTTAACGTTCTCCATAACTATTTAAAGTTTAATGTAATACGAGTTGGGGGTTAGGAGGGCCAGCTCGCAGGCCATCCCTCCCATGTGAACACACCATCCAGATGACGGTTATGGCTAATACAATGGTTAGCTCAATGGTTAGTTAAACCGTGCCAACAAACCATAAACCGGAACTCTCTGCGAGATGTGTCCGCCTCCACCAAGACCGCCAGGGTAAAAGGCTAATGTTTTAGCCTAACTATGCACTTAATGCGTTAATCCCCCATTAACCTCCAACTAATCTACAATTATCCATTAATTAAACTCAAGTTTAACTTGGCAAAATTTTGGTGGTCCAATAAATTCAGAGGTTTCTCCAGTTTTAGTGGGGTTAATTGGAGTTCCTCTAGTTTTAGAGGAGTTTTCCTAAGGAAAACCGTTTTAACCACAACTGGAGCAAAAGTAGACAAAATGGAGCTTAGGAGAAGGTGTTCCTAGATGATTTGGATGCTTTGAACACAATGGAATAGGTTGCAGAGGCAAAGAGGCACTTTTGTATGTGATTTTTCCACGTTGAAGTTTAAGGAAGCCTAGGGCCACTAGGAGAGTAAGTCAAGCCTAGATCAGTTGTAGTTCAATTGCAGAGCTTGGAGAGTCATCTTTGGGGTTTTTGGATGATTTGAGTCCATTGAAGCAGGTTTCAGGAGAAGTAGAGAATTGTAAACAACACTTTTTTCCATTTTGAGCAAATATAGAGGCCCAAGCCTTGGAAGCTAGACCAAGGAGATGTAGCCTAGGAGGGGTGAACTCCTTTAACAAAACATTGTGTTAAGTGTTATTATTGTTTTTTTTTCTATACATTTACTTTTTGTTGTTCAACATTAGTCTTTCATGCTATTCTGCTCAACATTCTAACATAAAACTTGATATAAATTTATCTCGTTTTGAATCACAAACACCATAAGGGAACTTATGCACATGAAGCAACTGACAACATTTGTTTTTAAATCTGAAGTTGAAATTAGCACAGAAAAAATAAATTTCAATAACAAATCAAGGAAGGTGGTTGGGTTGCCTTGGGCTTCCATCCTTCTGAGGGATTACCCCATTGAGGCTGTTGTGACTAGTATGGCTGGAAAGGTGGAATGACAAGTTGAAAGGATGGGACCAAGGTGAAGGCATAGACCATGGTGAGTTTTTTGGAGGATTACAAGATTGAAAAGGTCTATTATTACTTGAATTGAAACAAGGAAGATAGTTTAAACCTTGAAAACCTTGTTGATATGGGCTAGGGCCTAGTGGCCTCCTTTGGTTGGCAAAGTAAAGTTATTCCATGCCCCCCTCTACTCCTTGATACACCACTTTTGGACCTGGAAGAGATGGAAATTTGTTAGTTGCATGATTTTACTATCACATAGAGTAAATTTCTATTACATTCAATGGACACTCATTTCTAGGGTGTCTCTTGGTGCATCTAGGGAAAAATATGGCTAATTCCCTTTCCACCTCTTCTTGTTTATTCTTGATTTGCATTGCATACATCTACAAGAAAAAAGTATGTAACATTTCACTTTTAAAATCCTCTAAAATACTCCCTATTTCATGTTTTATGGCTGGGGTAGAAGGTGAAGAGCTTATGAAACCTTGGTTGGATCTACCAATTTTCCTTGTATCCCTAGAGTGGTTTTTGAACACTATCTTGATTTCCTCATAATTGAGCTAGTAAACATCTCCACTAGATAGCATGTTGAGGGTATCCATCAACTCTTCCTTGACCCCTCAGAGTAATACCAACTTCGTTTACTTTGGATCAAGGGTGCAATTATCCCTCCTATAACTCGGCTAAAATATTTCTTCAAATTCCTTATGAGACTCATCTGGCCCTTGAGTCATTCTGAAGATTTCTTCTTTTATGTCCCTTATTCTGAAATAATATTTATATTTTTGTGTTGAATGCTTGCTACATTTGAGCCTAGGTAGTGATATTTCCTCCTTCAAACACATAAACCAGTGTAGGGCTGCATCCTTAAGGGTGGAAGGAAACAACTTAAGTTTCTGCTCATTAGAGGTGTAATCATATGTCTTGCATACAATAGAAAACTCAAACATGAAGGTATCAGGGTCTTCAGAAGCTAGGCCATGAAAATTTGGAAGAGAAATAGGGCTAATGTTCTTCATTCTAGCTTCCACATTGTTCTCCCTAATAAGAAAGAATTTAGGTTGCTTGTTTCCATCCATCCCTTTAGTGGGGTATGGAGGCTCTTCTTCCCCTATAGGATTGTCAAAATTATATGGTTTCTCACCCAAAAGGTTCTCCAAATCCTATGTGGTTAGAGGAGGAGGTCCAAAGTCACCAAAAAATGAAGGCTGACTATAGAAGTGGGGGTTTTAGGAAAGAAATTCCTTGAGTTAATCCTAGCTATAAGAGGCATGAAATAATTTTGTTTTTGTTTTGTTTTGTTTTAACAACAAAAATACTACTGCAAAAACTTATTGTTGTTTTTTCAGGAAATGGAATGGAAAAGAAAGCAAATTTAAATTAGAAAGTAGTACCTACTTTGACACCTTCTTGGCACGAAGAAATTATGGTGTATATTTTCAACTACTCATGAAGTTTTAATCAAAATCACAAGACACAAACCTACTCTATTGGTCTACAGAAAGTAATTCACAATCTAGAACAAAAACTTTAGACATGCAATAAGAAATAACACACATGCACACAATATTTTTCCTGGGCAAATAAATCTGCTAAAAACCCCAATGTCTGCTTGCATTAATATGATGAATAGAGATGTATTAAAATTTCTTTTCTCAACTGAGCACAATCTGTAAGTGCATAACCTATCTCTTTGCTCACTGAGAAGCTCTGACCCAAACTTAGTCACTTTTTTGCCTCTGCTTAAGCCCCTATTTCCTTGCACAATTCTTTGAGAAATGAGGCCCCTATTATTTAGGGATTTCTCCAAAATGGATTGTGCAATTCCTCAGTTTGATCATTAGGTTTCATCCAACACCTATACAATCTGGAATAGTCTACAATAGATGTTACACTGCCTTGGAATCTCCACCTCAGTCGAGTAATGCGAATTCTCTACATGCACTAGTTATTTTGGGTTGATCGATCAATTAATTGGATGGTCACTGAGTTTCATTGAATTCCCATTGCACAACTTAATGGAAGAAGTGTCCTCAGACACATAATTTTATTAATCAGAAAAAAATAATTACATAATATGATTTTGCAAGAGTTTACACCCGAAGAACACAAACACTCTTGCAATGAGCTATTTATAAGCTCCATGTCCTAACTACTTCTAATTATGGATCACTTATTAAATAACAAGTGTCCATTTACAATAAATGCTATTCAAACCAACTAGCTAACAAATCTCCTAAAATAGAGCCTAAGATATGACACATTTGGAGAGCCATATCTAGTTACAACAATATGCTAATTCTAAAAGTCTCCATTAAATAATTAAACATTCACCTGAATGTGGTTCAGACATATTCACTGAATCACTTATTGCAACTGGTACAGATACTTGGTGACCACATGCTTTGTCTTTGAATGAAAAATTGGGTTCTTGACAAGTTTGATGGCTGACTGGCTGTTAATGAATAATGATGTAGCTTCTTTCTAAGAAATGCCCAAATCCTGCAAAATTCGGCACAACCAAACAATTTCACATGCTGCTTCCCATGCTGAAATGTACTCTACTTCTACGGAAGAAGTGGCCACTGTAGCTTGTTTCTTACAACTCCAAGATACTACTGCTGACCCCATGTTCATTAAATAACTTGATGTTGATGCTCGATCATCAATACTCCCAGCAAAGTCGGCATCGGAATATCCACCAAGTACAAAAATTTTAGTCTTTGTGTAAAGAAGACAAAAACCTTTTGTTCCTTGGATATATCGAAGAACTCTTTTGGTTGCATTCCAGTGGTTGTCTCATGATTCCTGCATAAAATGTGAAAGAATACTGACTGCATAAGATAGATCAGGACGAGTATTTGTCAAATAAATCAAGCTGCCAATCAACTGTCTGTAAGTTGTACTGTCCACCTTTTCCCCCCCTGCAAATTTTGAAAGTTTCAAGTTTTTCTCCATGGGGGTGAGAACGGGCTTGCAATCCTGCATGCCAAATTGCTAAAGAACCTCTGCTGCATACTTACTCTGAGAAATGAAAATATGATGTGGACGTTGGAAGACTTCAACTCCAAGATAGTAGTGAAGTAATCCCAAATCTGTCATCTTAAAACCTGCATGTAACTCCTTTTTCACCTGTGCAATATGATCATCATGTTTGCCAGTAATGATCAAATCATCTACATGCATAACAAGAATGACCAAATATTTTCCCTATTGTCACACATACAAAGTATCATCAGATTCACTTCGTTAAAAACCAACTTTCTTAAGGTATTCGTCCATATTTGTGTACCAAGCACAGGGAGCTTGTTTTAATCCATATAAAGCCTTGATCAATTTGCAGACTTTATGTTCTTGTCCTTCAACTTCAAAACCTGGCGGTTGGGTCATATACACTTCCTCCTGTAAATCCCCGTTGAGAAAAGCACTTTTCACATCCATTTGATGAACTTTCCATCCTTTCTGAGCGGCCAATACAGGTGTTAATCAGATGGTGTTCCATTTAGCTGTAGGAGCAAAAGTTTTCTCATAATCAATGCTTTCCTGCTATGCAAAACCTTTTGCGACAAGTCGTGCTTTATACTTTTCAAGTTCTCCCTTTTGATTATACTTAATTCTGTAAACCCATTTGCATCCTATGGGTTTAACATTTGATGGACAATCAACAAGTTTCCAAGTGTTGTTATCAATTACTGTTTGATATTCTTCAACCATACCCTGTTGCCATTCTTTATGTTTTATTGCTTCTTTGTATGTGGAAGGTTCAGTAAAATCATTTGCTAACAAGGAAAAATTACCTTCACTTCTATGTTCCCTTCTAGTGCCTGTTTTATTCTGTTCATCAGGCTTTACATCTTTCAAAAGTTGAACTGCCCATTTCGGAAGTTGGTGCTCACTTGTTTGCGCTTCTGTAAAGTCTTCATCATTGTAAAGAGGATTAATATAAACTGATGTCCATCGTTCAGGTGAAGAGTGTGGAGAATCACTGTCAGAAGAACTGTTGTTGCTTGGAGATGCGGATGAACTGCTAGAAGACCGAGATGATGTTGTTGATGTAGATGGACTGGATGACTCATCTTCAGAGGAAGGAAAATAAAGTTCATACCAATTTGGTGAATTTGGTTGACTTTGCATTTTTCCATTTCTTTTACTTCCTTTAGTTTCTAACTTGTGAAGAAGATTTTCAATTTCTTCAGCACTCTTACTCTCAGTTTCATAAAAAATGACATCCCTGCTCACAATGAATTTTCCATTGGTCAAAAGACGATACCCTTTCTTCTCATCAGAATAGCCAATCATTGTGCATTTTAAACTTCTTGAGTCAAGCTTAGTTCGTTTTTCTTTAGGAACTAAGGCATAACACACTGACCCAAAAACTCTAAGATGTTTAACTCGAGGTTTGAAACCAAACCAAGCTTCATAATCTGTGATTCCATCTAAAGAAGCAATTGGACATTGGTTTCTTAAGTAGATATATGTATGTATTGCTTCTGCCCAATATGTTGGACTTAACCTCTTGAAAGTTAACATAGATCTCGCCATTCCTAAGAAGGTGCGATTCATTTGTTCAACTACTCCATATTGATGTGGAGTGTAAACATTAGTAAGATGCCATCTTATGCCATTTTCATTGCAATAAGTTTTGAATTCATTTGAAGTGAATTCTCCCCCATTATCCGTCCTGAGTGTACCTATCTTTTCTTTGACTTCATTTTCAACAAGTTGGCGAAAAATTTTAAACTTATCAAATGCTTCTGACTTGTTCTTCAAGAAGTAAACCCAATTCATTCTACTGAAATCATCAATGAATAGTAAGAAATATTTGCAACCTCCAAATGAAGTTTGTAGTGGCCCACAAAAATCACTGTGAACTAGTTGTAGCCGCCTGTTTGCACGCCATGAACTTGTTGGAAAACTTTCTCGATTTTGTTTGCCATAAATGCAAGCTTCACATTTTGCATTTCCCTTTTGAAAGTGGGAAGTCCTTTAACCATTCCTTGTTTCTGAAATTGAGAAAGACTCAAAATTCAAATGTCCATATCTAACACGCCATAGTCTTATAGGTGAAATACCTGTAGTCACGGCTCCTACAAAATCAGAATGCCTTGGAATAACTATCCCTTTCATCCGTAACAGTTTTCCATCTTCATAACCTGTCATGACTGTTTTCAAGTTCTGTTTGACTGAATTAATCTTGACTAAACCATCTTCCATAATCACCTGATGTCTTGCTTGTCGAATCGTGACTAAAGAGAGAAATTTTTTCTTAAAACTAGGTACATACCATACATTGGAAATCATTTTTTCTCCAATGCCAGGGAGAAAAACTTTAACTGCTCCTTTTCCATAAGGAGTATGTTTTGTATCATCAACAAGAAAAATGGAATTAAGTTGGCAATCTTGAAAATTCCAAAAAAAATCACGTCGACAAGTCATGTGCTGAGTGGCCCCGGAATCCAAGATCTAGGCATCTTCATAGTCACTTCTAAGATGGGATGAAAGTTGTGATGTTGGCGAGGAAGTAAAAACATATTCTGAGTTATCTTCATCTTGAACATTGGCAAATTGCGCTGAATGCTGTTGAAACTTGGGAATTTTATTAAGTGAAGTTCGTCAATCTTCAGCATAATGGCCAACTTTGTTACATCTTCGACACATAATTTGACTTAAGTCTCTTCCTCTTCCTGATGATTGTCCTCTACCTCTGCTTTGACTTCTATGTTGAGATTGTCCTCTACCTTGATTATTATTTCCTTGTCCTTGAAAATTGCCTCTTCCTTGGTTGTTTCCTCTACCTTGAAAAGTATTCCTTCCTCCTCTGTTAAAATTGTTTCCTCTGCTTTGACTTCGACCTCGATTTTGTACATTATGTGCTGCTTGATTTTGATTCCCTCTGCCTCTGCCTCGAGAACTGTCTGCTGATGATTTACTAGTGCTGGCCTCTGTGAGAAAAACATCTTCACCAACTTTCTTCTTCTTCCCAAAAGTTTTATCATGTTGAGTTAACATTTCACAGAGTTCATCAAACTTTAGTTTCTCTAATTTCCCAGTTACTTGTAGAGTCTCCAAACAATGCGTGTAGGAAGAAGGAAGTCCAGCAATTACAATTGTGACCATAAGGCTATCATCAATTGCGGGAAAACCAACATTAAAAATTTCTTGCCTAATATTCTTAAGTCTTGAGATATATTCAAGAACATCACCGCCTTCAGTTAATTTTTGTTGCAACAATTTTAATTGTAGAACAACTTTCTTTGATTCAGGCTAAGTATCAAAGAGGTCTTTAAAAGTTTTCAAAGCAGACCATGCATCTGTAGCATTTTCTATATGGACATACATTTCATCATTCACAGAAGATTTAATAAGAGCTAAGGCTTTAGCATTCTTGATTTCCCATTTTGCTAGTGCAGCTGCATCTGTGGGTTTATTTGGCTTAACATCTCCATCACATATTCCCTTCCATAATTCATTGTAAATGAGAGTGGTTTCGATGAGACGATGCCATGTTTTATAAGATTTTGTGCCTTCAAGTTTGTTGAAATTAGAAAACAAATTAATCAACTTAGACATTGTAGCGTTGAAGTGTCGCACCAAAAATCAGAACATAAATGACAAGATAGTCAACACAACACACCATGCAAAAAACACGATCTATCGGGGCTTGGCCTTGACCCTCGAATAGTCATCAAAACAGGAGAAAATTGACTGAGCTTTGCACTTGGCTCTAGTCAATTTCTCAAATTTTTACAAGGCAGCTTTCAAAATTTGAATTTTACAATGGTGCTTTTGCACAATATGGTAAAACAAAGTTACCCCCCCCCCCAAAGTAAAATTACTTTGAGTTACACTTATCCTTCAAAAAATTACAATTAAAATCCCCTTATTACTCCAAAAATTTACAAATCACCTTATTACTCCACAAACAAATAATTCCCAAAATAAAAAAAAAAAAAAAAAAAAATCACAATACAATATTCCTTATTTCTCCATTACAAAAAAAACTTTATGATCCACCTTATTTCTCCATTACAAAAAAAAATTATTATCTTTTAAAACTCCAAAAAGTTGCAGCCCAAACGAAACACTAAATAAACAGATTCCTCAGAACAATACGATTTTTCCTTGAACACATTCAGGTATCTGCACCAGTTGCAATAAGCGATTCAGTGAATATGTCTGAACCCACTAAAAACTTTAATGGCTTCGCTGCTTCGTTGGCTGGCAGGCTGACAACACTCGCTGGCAGCATAAGGAAACACTCCACTTTGTATCAAGCAAAGATCATAAAAGGATATCAGAGGCAAAGTTGTACATCACACAACAAGTTTTGGGTTCTTTCGATGCGTACTCCCACTGGAACACAATACAAATGATTAGATTCTCCACATAAAGCAGTGATGACAGCCTTAACTACCAATGGAATTACAAACTTCGAGAAATGACCGGAGCGCAACAATCTGGACTCTATCAATTTCGTATTTCTAATCGGTGGTGACTGCCACATTCCATCACAACCTTCCAGTGAATCATGACCAATTAGAGACCAAGCTGACAAGTACCCGGGGAGGGAAAAAGCATTTTTTTTTGGATAAAAAATATCCTATTGCAATGAATCATGCAATGATCAGAATGTCAATAACAAGTTCTCCGAGGGATTCCATAGAGCAATGCCGCCAATGAACCCTTACAAATGAAATCCAGTGGTACTCTCTAATTCTGTATCATTTTCGAGGAATTCAGCCCACTTGCGTGGATGATGGCAACTATTCCACAAGCATTTTCAACAGTTTGTTGCATGAAATAAACATTGTTTCTCACTCCCTTCTGTCCATCATCGGCAATTGGTTGCTCCTCAGGTGAACCATTAGGACTCGTAACTTGTTAGTCGATTTAATGAATTTCAATTTCAAGTTTTGCAGCACACAACATTCACCAGTCTCTGCCCCTGATTAACCCCTTGAATTCAAGTTAATCTTCTAAACACCTGAGTCAATCTCATCCCATTGATGTCAAACAATTCTGTCTCTATAAACATAACCAGAAACAGGAACCGGGTTCGTACCAACCGAAGAACCAAACAGAAAACGCACAACAACCCTGAGAAGAAAGCGCGCGGCTATCAAAAACACAAAGGGGCGTTGGAGAACGGAACTGAAAAACTCACTACCACTCTAAAAATAAGGTGTGGCTCTCAACACAAGGGCGTGGGAGATGATGATGTAAAACGTTCCACAAATATACCCCACACAAAAATGTTCCACACAGAACAAGCCATCGAATATGGCACTAAAATAATATAAATTCAAGACACATCGATTTTGATAATAATTTAAAAATTGATTTTCAGATTTCAAAATCTAAAATCAATAAAATAATAAAATTTCTTCTTTTTGAACAAAAACTTGACAAATTTCATACCAAACATATGCTGAACAATTCAATGGAGTTTTCCAAAAACTTGTAGAGTTGGAATCTCCTCTTCACATCCACTGCAACATTATTGGAGCTCTGATACCACAATAATGGCAGAAGTGTCCTCAGACACATAATTTTATTAATCAGAAAAAAAAAATAATTACATAATATGATTTTGCAAGAGTTTAGACCCGAACAACAGAAACACTCTTGCAATGAGCTATTTATAAGCTCCATCTCCTAACTACCTCTAATTATGGATCACTTATTAAATAACAAGTGTCCATTTACAATAAATGCTATTCAAACCAACTAGCTAACAAATCTTCTAAAATAGGCCTAAGATACGACACATTTGGAGAGTCATTTCTAGTTACAACAATATGCTAATTCTAAAAGTTTCCATTAATAATTTAACATTCTAGAATATATTATTTATTATATCTTAAATTAATAATTATTTTATTCTAATTTTATAACCTATGATAAAATTGTATTTTTGGATCATCTAACACAACTGTCCTTCCACTAGTTCCTCCAACAATTGGAACTAGTTCAACTGAAAACAACTTGAGATAACTGATTTTGATTGCTAAAACTTAGCAATCAAACATTCTTAACTAAACTCTAAATCCTCCATCTCAAATTTACTAAGTAAATTAGGTGACACAAGCCATGTCACATAAGTTAACTATATCCAAGTTGTCTACTGATGTGGAAATTTGAATTTTCTCAATTTAATGAAGGAAAATCAAATTGAGAATTTCTTGCTGCATTTTTCAACAATCCCTCCCAGCAAGAAAGGTATTATCAACCACCCTTATCCTGCACCTGTGGAACTCAAACTTTCCTCTTGACAAGGCCTTTCTCAAAATGCCATCATTTTATTCCTTTGTGAGAATGTACTGAAGCAATATTATCTGCTTCTGCACATAGTCCCGTAAATGGTGATGCCAAATATCTATATGCTTGAATCGATTGTGAAAATAGGATTCTCATCAAGCATCATGCAACTATGATTATCACAATATATCATAGTTGAATCCATCATCTGACAAAACAGTCCAACAAGTACCTATCTCATCGAGATCACCTCACATGTTGCTTGATTTGTAGCCATGTATTTTGCTTTTGCCAAAATGAGCACCACATATCTCTGCTTCCTGATGTATCGGGAAACCTCCATGGATGCAACACTAAAAATTCCACTTGATTAATGGACTCCCCTTCCCGACTAATCGACATCTATGAAGCCACACAACTTCACTCCTTCTACCTGTTTGTACCATAGTATAAACTAGGTAGTGCCTCTGAGGTATCATAAAACATTCTTAGCTACCTTCTAAAATAATTTGGTTGGCCTAACCATAGCTTGACTCAGTTGATTGACTGCGGAGCACATATCTGGTTGTGTGTTCACAAGATACATCAATGAACCCACTAGTTGTCGATAAATGGTAGCATCCACTTCTTCACCTGAAGTGGTTTCCTCCTTCCTCTAGTTGGTCGTTAGAGGTGTCTTCATGGGTTTGAAAATATCCATGCGGAACCTTTGTAGTATCTCATTTGCATACTTTCCTTAAGATACAAATAGTTCTCCATTGCCTTGCCATACTTGCAACCCGAGGAAGTAGTGCATGAGACCCATGTCCTTCATTTCAAACTCCCTTGCAATGTCCTCCTTACAAAATCTAATCAACTTCTCATCACTAAGCTAAAATCAAATCATCAACATATAAGACAATAATAAGAAATTTACCTTCTACCAAGATATAATAGAGGTTTGCATCTACTTATCTTTTGGTGAAGCCCAAATTGGTGAGATAGTTATCGATCCTGGTGTACCAAGCACGAGATGCTTGTTTGAGACTGTACACTGCTTGCTTGAGTCTGCACACATGAGACTCTTAATCAAATGTCTAAGAACATTATGGTTGCTCAATGTACACCTCCTCCTCAATAAATCTATTAAGAAATATTATTTTTACATCCATCTGGTGGATCTTCCACCCCATATACATAACCAAAGCAAGAATTGATCTAATGGATGAGTACCTTGCTACAGGAGCAAAGGTCTCCTCATAGTCAATCCCTTCAACTTGAGAGCACCCCTTGGCCACAAATATGGACATATACTTCTCTATGCTTCTGTCTATTTCATGCTTTACCGTGAACATCCATATTGAACCCACAACTAATTTATCTGCTGGCCTTGGGATAATTTCCCAAACATCGTTGTTCATATTGAATTTGTATTCCTCCACCATTTCATTAACCCATACAGGATTCTCTACTGATTTCTCAAAAGAGGATGGCTTAATCTCTACAAGATTAGTAATTACAACCATGTAGCCAATGTATCGATCAGGTGACGTTGTCTGTCTATGCTGATTTGAAGGAACACCCACATTCTCCCTCACATATTACACAAGTCTTTCAACTTTCTTGGTTCTTTTTATGCCTTATCTGGACGGTTCTTCTTGAGTGGATGTCTCCACTCTCTGATCCTCAATTTATGGTTTCTCCACAACTTCTTGAGGTTCCTCCTTTGGAGTTAAAATCTCCTCTTCTGGTGGGATTTGAAGCTCCTTCTTAAGAGAGCACCGCATCGCTTTCTCCTCATCAAATTTTACATCCCTTCGCACAACTGTAATCTTGAGGGATGACAAGTACACATGATAGTTGTGTGGAGTTATGTGTAACCCATAAATACCCCCAATTGTGTTGTCGAATATAGCTTCTTCCTTGATTCTTTAGAGACATGGCAGTAAACAGAGGCTCCAAAAATCCTAAAGTGCGACACATCTGAATTCCTCCCTGAGAAATTCTCCTCCAGTGTAATCATGCCAAGAATCCAATGAGGACTCTGATATCTACAAATCTTACTATGTTGCATGCCTCAGCCCACGAGTGCAAAGACAGGCCTTGTTCATACAACATCACCCTCACTTCTCCCACAATCACAATGCTATGGTTCTTTCTCTCAGCTTGTGATCTTATTTTAAGTCCCAAATTTGATCTCCAATCAAAACTTCCTCCATTTTCTCACACAAACCGTGCGAGAAAATTACATAATCTACTACACTTTCTCCATTGTAATTATTTCAAATGAAATTACTGGACTTTTCCCATTTAGTCAAGTGATTACAAATGAATAAATCGAAGGCCCCACATAGAGTAAGAAATTGTTCACCAAAGAAATTGCAACCCTTGTCCTCTGAAATTCGTTCCCACTAATGATTACTCTCTTTTGTAAGCCAAATAAGGTCGCAGTCTTCTTACAATAAAGAATGCTAGCTTGCTCACTCGTAGTGGTAGCATGAAAATTGCCGACTATAAGGACTTCACCTAGCTGAGAATATGTTGCAATATCTTCTTTTAAGGCTACAAATGGGTCTTTGTGGTCAAGCCCTCTACTTTTGTATATTTTTGGAACTTTCGGCGCAAAATAACATGCTGCAATTCTGATGTGATTTCCATTTTTTGATATTTTAAACCAAATGGATTGTTTATTTGAATCTTCTTTTTCTAACTGAATGATACCTCACAAGTACCACTTGCTCACCTCTACTATCACTTACTTCAACAATGGGTAATTCACTCACTTTAGAACCTTAGACCAAATGTTGAAATCAATGAGAAATCACCTCTAAATTTAGTGTGGGGATATAATTCATACTAATAACTCACTTGGGAACTTAATCTTGCATGAATTCAACATTGGTTAGGGAGATTAACCATTTTTTTCTCCCTTAATAAGATAATGGTTTCATATGAAACCCTATTCTCTTATTTTGCATTTACATTGTTTTGATTTCTCGTGCTTTTCATGAATGTGTAGGTTACCAACTTATTGTAGGTTTCTTTGGAGTTATAGACATGGAATTGTGATCAAGCAAAGAGGGCATATGGCCTTCCAAAGCATTAATGGAACTGGAAAAGTGGGTGGAAAGAAAGCAAAGAAAATACTCCATTGCTTCTAATTAAGATATTTTAGACTTAGGTCAGTGGGATTGCAATGAACTATAGATAGTCACCCTCACCAATTAGTCTTGTCAGTCTAGGCTTAGGGTCAGATAGTACTTTTTCTTCACTTACAAGTTATCATGAGAGTTCAAATTCATAGGAATCCATTAAAACAAAAGAATAATATCTTGAGATAACTCTGACAACTTCTTGAGAACCATACCAAACTCATTGAAGCTTTAGACATCCTTCCTTAACCTATTTTGCTAGCTTGAAGATTGAGATTTTATGGTTTCAAGCATGCTTAAGAATATAGGTAAATACCTATGTAAACATGCTACCCACAATCACCCAAGTCATGGTTTTACAAAATCGACCCTTTTGTGCAAAAATTGCATTGTTCCTTAATGAGAAAATTTCTAGTTCAAGAGATCATCAAATAAAAAAAATTATGGCCGATGGAATCCCAAGAGGGAGGTGCTCCTAGTTGCATCTCATTGTCAGGAATCCAACACAAATGAAAATTCACCCATCTGAGTCCTCATAGAGATTTATGGCAAGTTGTAACTCACTTCCTGAACTCGTTTAGGGATACATTGTTAATTTGGTCTAGGGGGCATAAAAACCAAAGTGAATAATATGAATGAGTTTTGTAAGCTTTGATGAGTGAAGAGTATAGAGCATATGTGGGTGAGAGACCCTTTCTAATCATTATCTCCAGTTGATTCACTATCACATCCACCATACCCAACTTGCATAGGCCTCTAATGAATGTCCTATAGCAAACTATATCAGTATTTAAAATTTTTCATCTCCATTAGATAGTTCCTTGCATGGTCAACTCTACCACCGTTACACAAAGCATTGATCAATGCATTCGAATGGATTGTCCACTCTGAGAAACGATTGTCCCTTATTTTAATATATAGTGTGACAGACCGTATGTGACAGGCAGGTGGAAAACTTGTCTCGCAATTGACTAAGTGACGTCCTGCGATCCAGACTTGAGACGGAAATCCTCGTCAGAAGTATATTCTTGGCTCTTTTCCAAAAAATGAAGAGTCAATGAGGTTTTGTGTGATCAATTCTGGTATCGTATTAGGTTATCGTTAGAAGGGATAATTGGATTCTCATCGAGTGAGTTGTTCTTCTTTCTCGATTTGAGAGGGTTTGTTTGGAGGGAAAAACGAAAGAGGGCATACAAGAATAGTGAGGGGAAAGATGTAGAGGAAGAGGATTGAGAACATCGCTAGCAGGTAGGCTACATTTTCCAAATGTAGGTGGATTGCTGAAGAAAGCTTACAAGCTCTCAGTGCTCTGCATTGCAGAAGTTGAACTTCTGGTTTTCTCGGTAGCAAGAAAGCTCCATGAATTGTCTTTTAGTGCAAATCCTACTATTTTGATTCTAATAATCATGGCTATGCAAACCTCATGAGATTCTTACTTATAACCCCGATGGTGCAAGCCCTAGTGAGATTCATATTAATAAGCTCAATGTTGAAAAACCTAGTGTAAAATCTCCATCAACAACATAATCAATACATGATGTCAAAATAAATGGAGAAGCATCCGATGTTCTTAAGCAATGATGTAATGAATGAGATGGAGAAGCATCCAAAGTTATTGAGCGATAGTTAGCTATACGAGGAAACATGCAATGCCATCTTCCTCTCATTTTCATGGATATAACTTTATATAACTTTCTTATGTAGAAAACATGGCTTATCTTAGGCTTAACTATGCATATAAAATACCACCTATCACCTTCATTGAAAAAAGAATGGTGTCTTTGTTCATAAATATCAATGATTAATCGTAGGAATGGCTATTATTGTCCATCAAACAAAATCAAGGACTAAGTAATGAATATCTTGGTCGACAACAAAACTTATGATTATTAACTTTACATTAAAATTCACTTTATCTCTGCCACCTTCAAGGAAATCTTTGTTATCCATCACCATATTGATGTTGTGACTTGGTTCTTGAAAAACATTCGACATGTCTCATTCATGGAAACCTTCAAGTTAGATAGTATATGTCATGCTAATTTGCAAGAGATTGGTGTGAGGTACGATGAGGCTTGCAGGGCCTGCCTTGCAGTTTGCCCTCATGAAAGCATAGAAGTAGATTATAACCAGTTTCTTAAGAAACCATGAATCCTTTCTAGCCTTGACATCTTTGTGAACAACAAGATATATAACTCCTGATAATTCAGAACACTTCCAAAGTTCCAAATGTACACCACAAGAAGGACGCAGGTGGTAAAAACCATTTATCCAACCATTTTCCCCCACTTTCATCAAAACTGCAGAAAAATAAATCAGCTCAATTGATCCAAATAGAACAGGAAATCCAATCACAAGGAATATATTTTTTTCCCATATAAGAACCATGATAAGAGTCACTAGGCTTGTAGTCACCATCATCATCCCTACCTTTGCAATGCCATATGCATTTGATATCTCGGCCATGCTCCTAAAACAATCACATAACATGACACACATTATCATTAGAACCCAGTTGATGACAAGAATGTAGATCTCACCCATGAACCATCGGGATCTGTGAATTATTTTCAATTTGGGAAAGCATCCTAGGTCCATGGACATTTTAATAGATGAAATTGCTGTTGAGATCATTGCCTGGTTTGCAGTCATGGCAACAATAGTAGCTATCACGAAGACTAGCCTGATAAAACCATCTGGAATTGAAGCATAGAATACCTTCTCCACCACAGAGGGATGCTTCACAAGATATGCAACTTGATCCATGTAAGCCAATAGTAGGCATGGGAATACTACATGTGTGAAGGCTAACTGGATGGATCTTACTGAGAAGTGACCGAAATCAACAAACATAGCTTCAGCTCCTATATGCATGACATGCAACCTCCTAGGGACATCCATGCTTTGATAATGTTCCTCTTGAACAAGTAATAGATATAAACAAGATTGAATGGCCTTAAAATTGTCATGTCATGTTAAATAATATTGTAAAGCCCAATAGAACCAATATAGAAAAACCATATCATGAGTTCTAGAGAAAATGTCATGCCTACTTTGCTTGTACCAAACTGTTTTATGCTGAACAAGATCACCAGGAATATGATTGAGACAATGACCATTGTGTCTTCCGTAAAGCTATATATTTCATCTTGTAGGCCACTCACAACAGACATGACTGATATTGCAGGTGTAATTATGCCATCCCTAATTACCATGGAAGTACCCATGAGAAACAAGAGTAGCAGTAGGGTCTTCAATTTTGTACTTCTCTGAAGGCTTTCTTTGATTCTTAATCATCTTTCCAGTTTTGGGGTGGGCAACTTGAGCTTGAAACTGGAAATTTTTTCATCTGATGGTTGTTGGTTGGGGAGTAGATTGACCTTTGCATATATGCAAATCAAAGAGTACAAGGAAAATGTCCCCCCTTCACCATTGTCATTGGCTTTGAGCATAATGAACACATATTTAGCCAAAGGGACGAGGGCTATTGTGTACATCACTAAAGCTAATGCACCCAAAACGTCTCCCTCTCCTTTGGTATGAGCTTGGATGAATACACTAGTGAAAACATACAAGGGGCTGGTACCCATATCACCATAGACCACTCCAAGTGTTTGGAATGCCAAGCCGAGCGTCCATCCTAATGAAAGGTCCTTATCATGGCCCTTATGAACACCAGGCACCTCCATGGCCTCTACATCAAAGGAATCCACTCACTTGGTCTTCAGAACAAGCCCACACCTCATTTTGTGTCCTATCTGATCATCATCAACAAACCACCTTGGGGATTCCCCCCTCACTTCATTGCCATCAACCCACCTAGACTTTGATGACAACAAAGACATTGAGCCCTCACTGATCCGATCCCTATCTTTCTCATCTCAGACATTGATATGATAATGGGGTTGACAATGACAAGAATGATACACAAAAGAGAAATCAATAAAAACTTAGGAGAATCCCCACAACTGTTTATAAAGAAAGCACAAGTTTATCATCCAAAGAAGCAATTTCTGCATTCAAAGACCACAATTCTCAATCTCATAATTTTATCATCCATAGAAACAACTCCTGCATTCAAATCCCATAATCCAGAAAAATAAAGAGCTCAATCTCTTTGACCCACATCGTAACATCGCATCCCACATCTAGATTTCCATTGAAATCCTGAAAATCGTCAACCCAAATGACTTTTTCCAATGATTTCTATGAATACATTACCATCCTTTGATCAGAGCGTTTTTCTTATCTCATCAAAAAAATTCTCCGAGGTCACGTTAATACCAATAAAATTATATAGAGTGATAACTCGTAGTTATGAAACAAAATCGACACACTCGAATCTCAGCTGAAGCAATATATGTTATAAAAATGATAAGCTCATAGAAGATGTTCATTGTAGTTTTGTTGGATTATTGAATATTAAATCATAAATTGTTTAAATTGATTTAGGTGATAATGGCTTCATCGTAGACCATGTTAAAACATTAATACTAAATCATAGATAAAATTTTAACCTTTTTTATATAGCATTAATTGTGTAACAATTTACAATGTTAATTGTTTATTTACTTATAAATTAATAAAATATAAATTATTTATAAATTAATGAAATATAAGTGATGTCTTTACATACCAAGAAATATCTGCAAATAAATTAGCTCCTCTACGAGTATGTTAATTTTTTAAGTTAGATTACAAATATAAAATTTTTAAAAATATATAATCTTTGTTTATGGATTTTTCTTACTAAATTTTTTTTTTTTGTTTTTTTTTTTTTTAAGTTTAATTACAAATACAAAATTTAAAAGTATATAATATTTGTTTTATGAATTTTTTTACAAATTCTGTTTTTGTTTTTTCTTGTTTTTTAATTTATTTTTTATTCTCTACATTGGATTAATTTTCTATGTTCTCTCCATGTGATTTTTTCTCACTAGTTAACAAACATGGTATTAAAAACTCAATGATGGGATAATGTGTTCTATCATATCTCAAACTATTCCCTCACCGTAAACACTCTTAAATGATCATTTTCATGGTATTAAAAACTCACAATGATGGGATAGTGTGTGCTACCATATCTCAAACTACTCCCGCACTTTTTAGATGTAAACACTCTTAAAATTATCATTTTCAAATTGCCTATAAATATGAATTTTTTTATTACTATATGAATAAACCATTAAAATGTTATGAATAAGATATATGAAATAAAAAATTAATTTCTTTTTTATTATTATGTAAAGCCAAATTATGTTGAATTGTCAAAATTTAGACTTTAAAATTGTTAATATCTTTTTATTATATAAAGCTAACCTCTCCTGATCCAAAACATCACTTAAATCAATCTCTTATATCATAAAATATTCTAAAAGTGAGATTTTATATTCTTTTCAACGTTAGTATTTTGTCAAATATTAAGAAATGTGAAACATAATATATATGTTAAAGAAGAAACATATTATATATCTTTAAGTAGAAACATATAATGGTAATGCAAAGTTTTAAAAGGTATGTGATCCTTGGGCTTATTGGACAATATATCAAAACTTTCGCACCTTTTTATGAGATATGGGAGGAAAACATGTTAAAGATTTTTAATAAATATAAAATTTCCAAAATGATGCTAGTTACGTGTGATTCTTTTTTCACTGTTTTTGATTGTGAAAAATGAAACTCAATGTTTTTCATTAGTGCACACATATTTCATTATATAATTGCATATAGAAAAATCATTCTAGAGCCGATAACAATAAAAGTGAAGAATTTATGGTCCAACGTTATATTTAAGGGAGATGTTTAAGTATGATGCTTGAATTTGTTTTGCATTTTAAGACATTTGGAGGAAATATTAGGAAGGACTTTGAGAAAGGATTGTCCTTGATTTTCGAAAATGGAGTTGTTCCTTTCTAGCCATATGCCCCAGGTGACCATCAAAGGGAGTGCTCATATCTTTTTTGGATGTTTTCTTTATAGCCATTTTTTACACATATCCATAGAGTCCCCATGCCATTGATGTGAGTTACCAATATACTTCTGAATTTCAAGCCATACTCTGATAGTGAAAGGGAAATTTATGAAGAGATGTGGGATGTCCTCAAGCAAATTGGGCATCTACTGGGCATAAAGAAAAACCTTTTTTGTAATATATCCCATGTTGGCACTTCGTTTTTAAGGAGAGACCACATGAATAATTTAGTTTTAGGCGAATAGTTTTGATTCTAGATCATTTTAACCCACCAGGGAGGAGGGTAAGCCTATTGTTGAAGGGCTAAAGACAAATAACCTGTTAGGATATTCCGACACGTAGGAATAGGTAAGTATAACTTGGTCTAGTATAGAGTTAGGTAAAGTGTGTTTCTTTACTATGTACATTTTTAACTTACAATCTGACGGTCACGATATGTAGTGATCCGACGGTTCATTCTCTCCTCAGTATTACCGACACTTGATCCGTGGCTTGACACCCGATTGGTGCATGAATTCTATTTCAAGCACATGGAGGGTCATTTGTAGGTTCACCGTGCATGAGATAAGCTTATGTAAATTTTCATTCTTTTATTAATAAATTGCCTGTAGTAGCCATGTTGGCGCAGGCCGTGGACTGTTTCCCTCTCTGAGGGTTTTCACCACGTCAAAATACTGGTTATTGATCTGTGATCTGTTGTGAGCGGTGTCCTTTTGGTGTTCTGTCTGAGGAACTTACCCTATAAATTCCTACATGGTATCAGAGCTATTTGAGGGCCGTGTCCGTTGTTGATCCAAATCTGAAGCCGGTAGAACTATATGCGACTGCCATCTCCTAGATCTGCTGTTTCTGATTGCTTTCAGGCCGAGAGGACTGCTCTTTTGTGTTGGGAGCATCTGTTCCAGTGTGGAACCCCTTTCGTTTCACACGAAAAGGTTTCCGGTAGCCCTAGCTGCGTCATTTTTTTGATCTGGAGGTATATAGTGTTTATTTGCAGTTCACTGTTATTTTCTCTCTGTTTATTTCGGTTTCGGTTTATTTAGCTATTTTTTTTACCGGATCTATACCTTTCATTTCTGTGTATGCTCTTTGCCCTGCGACTCTGTGCGATCTGGGCAAATCAGAAACAGAAAGGAAGAATTTTTCTCATGCTTATGCTCTTTTCCCTGCACCTTAGTGTGATCTTGGAAAATCAGAAACATTAAGGAAAATATTTAATTTCCGGGTAAGGCTAACTTTAAGCCGTAAGGCTTGTTTTTTTTGCATGTCTGTCTTGGGTTTTGTGTTTTTGTTTTGTAGGGAGAAAAAGAGCTTTCTCAAGCAAGCACGCAATCCAAAGCATCCGTGACTAAAAGAAAACAAAGCCTCTCTCTCTCTCTCTCTCTCTCTCTGTATAGCTCACTTGGTTCAAAGCTAATTTAAGCGAGTAGAGGTCTTGGGTTCAAATCTCCTTTTTGTTGAAAAATGAGCATTTTTTTTCATTTCCGCACATTCCCGCACTTTGCCGACGCCTTCATCAACTTTTTTTAAAAAGGTCATAACTTCTTCATCCAGAAGCTGTTTTCAGAACCGTTTTTTTTTAACCAGCCTAATTTTTTGAGCTCTTTC
>APFE031182073.1:5994-16034 GCA_000404065.3 Pinus taeda
ATGGTATTAGTAATACGCGGTATTGGCCCGTGGTATTGCACGTAGGAGTCATATATAAAGGATAGAAACCCCCTGAGAGGGGCATCGTGTCTTATTTTGTAATCAAGCTCTGCTCTAGTGGAGGTTGCCCCCTCGAATAGGCAAGTGAACATTACTCTCTGAATAATAAAATCATTGCTATTATGTGTTCTGGGTATCTTTTCTTTGCATATTCTGTGTTTTGGGTCTCTTTTCTTCGCATATTCTGTATTTGGGTATCATTTGCAGGTTAAGAGCATAACATAATTTCATCATAGTTTGGTATAAATCTCCTTAGAAAATTAATCTTTCCTAAAAAATATTGAATTTCATTTTTATTTCTAGGGACACTGATCACCTCAATAGTTGAGACTTGTTTTGGATCAATCACTAATCCTTCATTCGAGATAATGTGGCTAAGTAACTTTCCTTCTTTTATGGCAAATAAAGATTTCTTTGGGTTGAGCGAGATTCTGAATTTTCTGCACCTATCAAAAACCTTTCACAAGTGCTTTAAGTGATATTCACCAGAGTTTGAAAACACAGTTAGATCATCCAAATAAATAAGAACAAACTTATTGATTTAACTAACAAAATCTAAATCCATTGTTCTTTGAAATGTTTCTCCTACATTGGTTAAGCCAAATGGCATCCTAGCATACATGAATGTACCTGAGGGAGTTGTGAATGTTATTTTTTCTCTGTCTTCCAGAGATACCAAAATATTGTTGTATCCATAGAAACCATCTAGCATGGAAATTCTATTAGAACTTGAAACTCTATATAGTAATTGATCCATTTTAGACAATTGGTAATTTTATTTTAAGGATGATTTTTTCAGATTCCTAAAATCCGTACACAATCTAATTTCACCGTTCTTTTTCCTTACAGGAACTAAATTTGCAATCCACTCATAATATCTAAGAGGAACAATAATCTTGGCATCCAACAACTTCTTTAGTTCTTTCTTTATGATCAAAAGTAAAATTACATTAATTCTTCTTCATTTCTGTTGGAATGGTTTGGCTTCTGGTTTTAAAGGGATTTTATGCTCAATAAGATTTGTATCATAAGTTTTGAACTCATCATAGAACGAGGAAAATACATCTTTATAATGCTTTAAGAGATTGATATACTTGTCTTTTATATCCTTGGATAAGGATGTTGAAATTTTCAGATTCTTCATTTCTTCACCAGTTCCAATGTTATAGCCTTCTACATCCTCTTGTGGCGTTTAATAACGAATTTTTTAAAACATCATTATGATCAAAAATACTTTCAAGAGTGATTAGACCCTTGGGAATGAAATTATTTTGTAATTGAAGGATATTGTGATCAACTCTCTTGTTATTTAATTGTGATTATTCATTTTCCTGAGTTGATTTATGATCAATAATTTGTTCTTCCTCAATTTGCAAAGTTGAAAAATCATCAATTTCTTGCAGGAAAATCTTCAATTTTTCATCATCTTCAAACACTTTCCATTGTTTAAGATTGTCAGGTATTGAAGGCCTATATTTTACCTGAAATTGATATGGGAGTTGCATTGGATCATGATTTTTAAAGGAGCTTACATAAACTGCTAAAGAGTCTGCATAAATGTTCTCATCTCTTGGGATTCTTATGATGTTAAAAGCTTTGAAATAGTTTTCTATAGAATCTCATACCTCGTTTTGGTAAGACCTAAGCCAAGGATGTTTTACTTGGCATAGATTCCTTGTTTGACAATTAATTCTGAGTCACTGAAAACACTTAAAGTTTGAACTTTTAGACTTTTAGTTAACTCAAGGCCTAGAAGCAGGGCTTCATATTCTTCTACATTATTATTAACATCAAAGTCTAACTTAAAGGATTGGGTTATGTTTTTTTTATCTAGAAAGATTAATACAATTCCTACTCAATCCTCATCTTTAAAAAAAACCCATCAAAGTATAACTTCCACATATCAATTTTTATACATTTAGTTTTGTTCACAATCTTTTCAATGATAAGCTAGGAACTTTGGATATCATTAGATGAAAATGTGAAGCATCCAAAATCTTGATCAACCGCATAAATCAGATGATTTATCGCTTGATCAACCCAACAAATAGTTTTAATGAATCTTACCTCTCTGTATAACCTAAGGTGTCCACCCCCATATATAGGAATAGTAGCATAGGACATGTCCATTTGTAGATTTCCCCTTAATTTGGCACAATGCATGATCTTTATAACATCATTCCAAATTTGGGAGGAATATCTATGACTACAATGTCTAGTACTACACTTTTTACAAGGATTTGTACTAAAGTTACAACTAGGTATTTTATCAGTCCAAGACAAGGAACTTTCTTGGAGTCAAAGGTGTATAAATCATGGTAAGGATTTGTAATTTTCAATTGTAATTGATCCATGATTACTTTGGGAATAAAATTGTGAGAGGCCCCAAAGTCTAACATGATACAGATGTATAGAATAAAATCATGAACTTTGAGAGTGGCGTAAAAGGGAGGAATGTTCTCATCAATCATGTTAGAACTAGGACTAAAAACCACTCATGGTTTTTCATCATGTAAACTGATCACATCCCCATTAGAATCTATACTCGAGGATTGAATCCACTTTGATACTTGGTTTTTATATTCTAGGTTTTTAGAGAGTTCAGAGATTGGAACAGAGATTTTGACTCTCTATAACTCTTTTTCTACATTGAAAATTGTTGCAATATTTTTTTGAAAAGTATTATGTTCATTGGGTTAGGTTAATGGTAGAATCAAAGTTGTTTGGGTTTCAGTAGTTTTTATAGGAGCCTCATTGATTGTAACATTCTTGGCTGGACAACTAGGGCCTGGTCTAGGCCTCAAATCATACCTTCTATTTAATTCTTCTATAAGAAACTCTAAGAAGGCTTGATATTTAGAAACTGGTGAAGTTTCTTGATTTTGGATTAAAGCTTGATCATTGGAAATTGGAATTATAGCATTATGTTGTGATTGATCATCAAAATAATTTATGTCATTAGTAACTAATGGTTCAATTTCTTCAGGTTCTTGATCATCAATCATCAATGATAGTTGAATTTATTTATGAGGGTTGGGTCTTTGTAATATCTCGGGCTGGAAGGTATTTTGTACTGAGCTTGAGGCCTATTTGGTGTTTGTTGAACTAATCTAAGTTATGTTTCAATATTTGAAATCATATTTGAAATATTTCTAAGGAAGTGGTTTCATCAATTTTGTGATCCTCAATTTTGCTTTTAGACGAAGAACCTCCTTCTTCCCTAGCTTTCATTTTCCTTTCATGTTTTTCAACCTTTACTTTGAGTTTAGCTTAGGCTGATCTATTTTCCTCAACCTCAATAGAATTGGTATGCATGTCTGTTAGGCCTACAGAATTTATTTCTCTAAGGATAACTACAAATTCATCATCAAATCCTTTAGAGAACCTAAATTTGGCGGCAGCTATGTTAGGTCCCTATAATACTGGTGATTCCCCCACTACTATTGTCATTGTAACCCTTATTGTTATTATTGTGCCCCTATTATCCCCATATTGTTATTAGTGTGATCCATAGTGAAGAAGAATCATAAAGCCATATAACCATATGCACAAAAAATTAACACAGAAAAATTAAACTGGCGAAAAAAGCAGAGAGCCATCATGTGGTCTCTCATGCTCATGTAATTAACATAATTCAAATAATTTAATAATACATTTAAATATATGAGTAAGTGGTCTTAAGATAGTGCGTCTATCTTAGACTCACTTGGTTGAGACAATTTCTCAAATTACACACTAATTTAGGAGAGCTTGTTGGAGAGAATCTCTCATCCAATTTGGACTCCTTAGTTTGAGGAATTCTCATGATTTTATTTATTTAATTTAATAATTGGATTTATTATTGATTTTTAAGAGAGTAAGGCTAACATTCCCCCCCTCAATGATAAATCTAAAACGAACATGGAACCATCTTCCAAGTTCTCAAGTTGATCCTCAAAAAACATTTTCCTGAAAAACCGCCAAAGTTGGATGTTGAAGAAACTACAATATGAAGAGACCATGAGTCAGTTGCATGAATGATTCATCTCTAAATGTTGCTTGACAACTCCATCATGTGCCAAGCCACAAAAGGATCCAACTATCCTTTTCTTGAAAACAACATCCGGTGTCCACTAACACAATTTGATGAACACCCACTAGCGTATTTGCTGATGATGATCGCCCACTGGCTGATGAAGGTGCCCACTAGTTGCTTTTTTGATGTTGTCAAGACTTTTAGTCTGACAACCACTTGCCAATTTCATTGACATTTTCCCCCCTTTGTCAGCTGAAAGGAGAGGCAATCTTCTCCAAAATATATTTGAACTCCCCCCTTGTAGGTGGAGGAGTATTTCGCTGGTGTACTCCCCCGTTTAACTACACGAGAGTACCATCTTCATTTGTCTATTAGCTGCAATATGTGTGAGTGAATCCGATTGTGAAACTTGTACAAACTTCTAGTTGTGGATGACCATTCCCAGGGATCAATCCATGAATAATTTATGTTTAATCTGGCAGGTTGTTCATGTTTGCAGCATTTCTCTGATGAATGATTCTGCTTGCCACAATGGCTACAAGGATGGAGATCAAAACATTGATTTTCCATATGATTGGTTCTTTGACAATGAGAACATTTTGGTTTGTCTACAACTTCAGTTTGTGTGCATTGACGTCAATCTGCAAGTTGCTGAGAACTTGTTGAGGTGATTTGTTCAAGTAATCCAGCACTGACGAACTAAATGGGCTTTGAATAATCATGGATATGTAAGTTGTAGTTATCTTTGACATATCCTAAGCCGTGTCGATTTCGATTACTTTGAATTTCTTCAATTGGCTTGATGATGGGTTTGGAAGAAATTTTAACTGGAACAACTTCAACACTTGAATTTGGTTGGATGAATGAAGTCGAATGATCATCTGTCTCTAGACTGGTCGAAGACTTGGAAGCAACACGCTTCTCTTGCAACTCCAGTTGAAGGAACTCAATCATTTCATGTGCATGTTGAATATGCATTTGAATGTCAGCAAGAGTGTTTTTGTTGATTTGTACCATGTCTTCAGCAGTTGAGAGGATCAAATTGTTAAGAATATTTAACAATTGAATGATTTTCACCATGTGAACTTGTTGGAACTCACACTCACTTGCTTTTAATATTTGTTGGATTTTCAGAACTCGCTTGCTTAATGTTTGGTTGATTGTTGCACACTCACTTGAACTTGTTTTAACAATTGATTGCTTCAACTCACACTTGCTTTCTTTCACGCTCACTTTATGCTTGCTTCAATAAATTTTAGGCTCACTTGATTTTGAGATATTTGCACTTGCTTCACACTCTTGATTGATCAAAAAAAAGGTGTCGAATACTATCGAAAATGCACCCAAGAGAAACGCTTACAATGATTTAAATGACTCAGTTAAAATACAATGGATTCACTTGGTTTAATTGATTCCCTATCAATTCAAAGCTTGGGTGTCGGTTTCAACCGAGAATACACCCTTACAATTCAACCGAATTTGAATTTGATTACAATTCAACTTACAAATTATGATTTGCAAGTTACAGTTTTGTATTGAGCTTATTAAAGAAATGGTGCAAGTGCAATTTCCAAAAGAATTGTTGTTGAATGGCTGCAAATTTTTTTTGATGTAGATGATAGCTTGATTGGATGTTGATGTAGAAATGTCATTGACAACTTGATTATGTATTGTTGCTTCTTGATTGTTTGTAGTTTTCTTGATTACATAAGCTTGAATGTAATTGATTATGTGCATCAAATTCGCTAATTTGTTGTGTGCTACATGTGTACCATATTAGAAATATACCACATGAAGGTTAGTGTCAAAAATTAGACACGAAACAAATAATTTATCAAGAAGCATGCGCCATCACAAACATGCTCACGGGGTACCTAAGATCCCCTTATTCAATTTCAAGCAGATCTAGGACACAATCACCATAAAAAAAGATATGTTTTTATTAAGTATTGAGTACATAAAAAATAAAATTCACCCTTATAACTCCATTTTTGACACGGTTTAAGTAATGTTAATACAAATCTCTATCTTCAAAGTTAACTTCATTTTCTACTCCACTTAACTTTCACATCAACCCTTACTTTTCTCACTTGACATTATAACTTCTCAATTACAATTTTAACTTTGACTTGACTTTGAAGTGAACTTAAATTATCTCAAAATAAAACATTACTTTGGATTACAATAATGACCTTCCTTTTAAAAAGAAATTTGAAATCATTTATCACTCCAAAAATGTATTTTCAATTCTTTTAATCACCCTTTAAAATTATTTTACATGCTTCCATTTTCGTTGCAAACAACACAACAACATGTATTATATGAGTGAATTTACAAAACAAGATGACCTACATATATATCAACAGATTGAATGAGAAAATATATTTGTTGATACCATTCCAGTTTACATGGTTGTCCCTCAAGATTATTTTGAAGCGATTTAGCGGGCAACATGTCATCTGCAATACGGGATAATCTGGTGCGAATACGAGTCCAATAATTCTGTGGGCATCCTCTTTGTGGCATCTTCAGGCACAAGGAAGAGCTTTGAATTTACTATCCTGAAAAAGATTTATCCATCACATTAGCTGCTCCATTGGGCGTTCTTCCTATTGTCATGCCTACAACAAATCAACATTCATTTATTGGAGATATTTTAATATGTTGTATGTTGATGGTTTACTATAGGAATCTCTAGGCTAGCTTTCTTTGCACTTGTATTTGTTGTTGCACCAAATACCAATTTCACCTATATCTAATTGTCAGGCCTCTGAGTTCCAATACAGACCCCAATCAATTTGTCTCCATCTATGTATGTGCATAGACAATCTCTTTTTGCGGTTGCGTTGAATGTCACAGGCTCCTATTTTCATTTAGTCAGTAGTGGACTAACATCTTCCATAAGGTAAATGCTATCAAATTTCTGGAACCAGTGCACGATACTTCATAACCCAAATCTCTACAAATTCATATCATAGTCCATGCACCCTCCAATGCAGGTGGAAACACCTTGCTACTGTGATCCTTTTAAATTTTACAACTTATGTATATAAAGTTATACTCACCATTGGCCTTTATGCATTTAAAAATGGACGATAACATACCAAAGGAGTTTTTTTCACCGTATAGTTTGATGATCACCCACAATGTGCAATGATCCTTCAAAAGAAAAACAGAGATGTTAATTGATCCAACACGTCTAGGCATCAATGCAGAGACAATATTTTACGCACATCCATCAAACAGGTTCACATGTTGTTAGCCTAGAAATTGGTCGTAGACTCTGAATTTAGCCTCGAAGACACCAGCATGGGCAGCAACATTTAGGAATCAAGAATTTTCTCCAAGTAGCAACGTTTTCATCGCTTTCACCTCTTCTCAGTTGTGTTTTGTTATAGTTGCCCACTTTCTAAAGCAGGAGCATGTTTGGATATTTCTTTGATTAAGGCAGACTACGATAAGGCCTTTTTGGCATTCAAGAGACAAAGCCATAATAAATCCCTGAGGGCTCATGAAGGAATCATGTGTACGGAATGATAATTGTGCTCTATTGCACCGTGTGTAGGGTACGATTAGTATGAAAAGCGCAGCTCTTATCGATGATCCGAGTGTGAAACAACGTCACAAGAAAACTGCAACTGAATTTGCGATCCAATATAGTTTCGGTTAATTCCAATGAGGAGATTTTCAGAGGATCCTGTGCAGCTGCACCTATTGCAGAACAAGCGGCCTAATGAGATTAAGAAAAAATGTTATTAAAACCCCTGAAGGACGTTAGAAATAAATTGAAGTGTGGGTTACTGTAGCAATATTACTGCAACAAAGGAATGATGTCCCAACATCAAATTATGATGATAAATCAAGTCAACTTTCCAATGGGAACCACTGTGGAGAATGAAGGAAATTGAAAATTTTGTGAATGCTCTGATACCACATGAAGAAGAATCAAAAAGCCATATAACCATATGCACAGCAAATTAACACACAAAAATTAAACTAGCGGAAAAGGCAGAGAGCCATCATGTGGTCTCTCATGCTCATGTGATTCACATTATTCAAATAATGTAGTAATATATTTAAATACATGAGTAAGTGGTCTTAAGATAGTGTGTCTATCTTAGACTCACTTGGTTGAGACAATTTCTCAACTTACACACTAATTTAGGAGAGCTTGTTGGAGAGAATCTCTCATCCAAACTAGACTCCTTAGTTTGAGGAATTCTCATGATTTTATTTATTTAATTTAATAATTGGATTTATTACTGATTTTTAAGAGAGTGAGGCTAACACATAGAAACCCACTATCGTTACTGTTGTGCCCTTATATTATTATTGTTAGGTCGGCTTGATTATATTGTGACTCCTTAGACTCCTATAGATAGAAGGGAGGTTTAGTCATTTGTATAATCCAAGAATTGTTCATTTGTGTAATGTAAAGGAGGTTGCCCCCTCAAAGAGGCTTATTTCTAAGGTTCTTATCTATCTTTTCTATCTTTTTGTGAGCTAGTTTCATAACATTTGGTATCAGAGCTTTGGATTCTAGGGTTTCGCTACTCCAAACAGGTCATCGTGGAATTTTTGCTATAACTTTTTTTTTACAATGTTTCAGAAGCTAAAAACAAAAGCCCATTTGAGCTGAAATTGTTATGAACTACGGGTCTAAATTTCAGAGCTTGTCTCGCTATATTTTCATAGATATGATATAAGGAAGTTAGGGTTTTTGAAGACTCCTGAATTACATTCCAAACAAGTAGCCTGGGGAAAATTATCATAAAAATTTTTCTGAGCATCAAATTGAAATTTCGTAAGAAGTTTCAGAAAGAGGATGGCCTTTAGCGTTTTGTAAATCCATTTTAGGTACTAAGGTCGAAAAATTGACATGTGGAAATTCGTACAAGTTTGCTCTACTGAACTAGTCTATAATCAGGCCACCGTGGGAGATTTGGCATAACTCTTCCTTGGAGAATCCAATATTGATCCAACTTGCAGGGTTAGAAATAGGACTCAAAGTGCTACTGCAAGACACAATGTTATATATTCGAGATCCGTAGTTACAGAGATACAACATATTCAATATCGAGTTCTTACAAAGTGAAAAAAAGGTGTGTAGTTTTTTTTTAATTTTGTATAAGATTGGTTTGAAAAATTAGTTTGAAGGAATTCAAAGGGAATAGTGAAGAATTATTAGCATTAATTGATGCCTAGAAGAAATAAAATGGAAACACCTAGTAAGAAACCTGAAATATCTAGCATGACTCATGAAGAAGAGGAAGGAATACAACATGATATATCAAAATTACAAGACCAAGTACAACCAATTTCACTCTCACAAAAGGTAACTGAAGCCAATATGAATGGTGTGGAAGCTAATATGAATGGCATGCAAGTTAAGATGGATGGCATGGATGCTAAGATGAATGGCATGGACGCTAAGGTGGAAGAATTCAAGATAAATTTGAACAAGTTGCTACAAGAAATGGTTACTAATGGTGAAAGGGTAGTAAAGGAAACTCATGATGAGAACAAAAGAAATGTTAATCATGATTTCATAGACTCTAATGTTGGATTGAAGACCCACCATGTTCCAAAAATAGATATGAGGAAGTTTGATGGTAAGGATCCCGGAACATGGATACTATAGATGGAGCAATTTTTCGATCTCCATAATGTGCAAAACACAGAAAAGGTATGTATTGCAACTTTATATTTGGAACAAAATCAAGTTGTATGGTATCTATGGCTTTGCTCTCATAAACAAATTTTCACTTGGGCAATTTTTACAGAAGAAATGATAGCACATTATGAGGACACAAAAAGAAACACCTTTTTCAGCCAATTGATAAATCTCAAACAAAAGGGTTCAATTATGGAGCACATTGAGGACTTACAAAAATTGAACATAAGGGTAAAAGATATTCCAAAGGAGCATAGGATTGATGTGTTCATAGGGACTTTAAAGGATAAT
>APFE031182073.1:27473-89047 GCA_000404065.3 Pinus taeda
TAATTATTTTCTTGTCCTGGTACTCAGTTAGCTCATAGCTCATCTTATCATCCTCAATCTGATGGGAAAACTGAGATAGTAAACAAATTTTTGGAAGGATATCTTCATTGCTTTGTATCTGAAAAATAGACACAATGGGTCAAATGGTTGCCTCTAGCTGAATGGTGGTATAACACTTTCTTCCAAACTGCAACAAAAATGACCCCATTTATGGCACTTTATGGATATCATCCACCATCCATCACATCATATTTAAGAGAAAATTCTAAGGTTCAAGCAGTGGAACATCACATTGAGCATCAACAAGAAGTTCTTCAAATCTTAAAGGACAACCTCGTGTTGGCACAGAATAGAATGAAACAACAGGCAGATCAACATCGCAGCAAAATAAGTTTTGATGTAGGTGATTGGGTATTCCTATGGCTACAACCAGATAAACAAATGTCCCTCAAGCAAGCTAAGAAGGATAATAAATTATCACCAAAGTATTATGGTTTGTACAAGGTTTTGTAAAAGATTGGTACTATGGCATACAAATTGGAGCTTCCTGCAGCTTCTCGAGTGCACCCAGTTTTCCATGTTTCATGTTTAAAGAAGGTTATAGGCGACAAGCTCTCAGTTCAAACAACATTACCAAAACTTGACGAGGAAGGAAAAATTATATTGGAACTAGAAGCAGTCACAGAGACAAGAACTCGACAGCTATGAAATCGATCAATTTTGGAGTATCTCATTAAGTGGAATAAATTATCTACTGAAGATTCCACATGGGAGGATGAAAATTTTATACAGAAGCATCCAGAACTACTCAAGCATTGAGGATAACACGTTTTTGAAGGAGAGGGGCATGTTAGGTCCCTATAATACTAGTGATTTCCCCATTACTATTGTCATTATATCCCTTATTATTATTGTTGTGCCCCTATTGTCCCCATATTGTTATTATTGTGCCCCCATAGAATACCTCTATTGTTATTTTTGTGGCTTTATATTATTATTGTTAGGTCGGCTGGTTATATTGTGGCCCCTTAGACTCCTATATATAGAAAGGAGGTTTTGTCATTTGAATCATCCAAGAATTGTTCATTTTTGTAATGTAAAGGAGGTTTCCCCCTCGAAGAGATTGAATTCAAAGGCGTTGATCTATCTTTTCTATCTTTTTGTGAGCTGGTTTCATAACATAAAACAAATCCTCCTTTTAAACTTTGGCTAAACTGATCCTCGTAAATGAGGGCCAAAATTACATGAAAATCACTCTAACAAGATTATTTACCTCCTATTACATTATTTCAACTCATAAAAGAATAATTACATCAGAAATTTGAACTGGACTAAGCAAACTGAGAAAAATGAGTTCGAGGCAAAAACGTAGTGAATTGCTTGAAAATGCAGCGCGCCTGGAGAAAACGTATTGTGCTACTTGTAAGTGGCTTTTAGAGGTGTTCCTGAGCTCCAAACCAGGATCTAAAAGATGATGGAGAAATATCTTCCTGTCTACTACACCATAGAATATTCAAGAACTAAAAAAGACTACTTATAGACCTCCAAAAACCATTTCTCCCACAACTACTCCAAAAATGTAGTGTGCCTCTGAAAATCATGGCAGAAAGGTGTTTTTAGGTACTTTTTTTTCGTTTTGACCTAGGAAAAGTTGCTCACAGGGATCTACGGTTACATAAATTCAATGTGCAGGTCATAAGGAATCCGAAAATGCAAAATTTTCATGATTTTGAGGCCTCTAGCAAAAATGTAGTGTGGGGCATGCTACCTTTTCTGCCCAAAAACTGTGTAAAATTTCCAAAATTGCCCAAAATCTTCAAAAAAATCAAAAATCTGTTCTAAATGATTGAAATTCATTCCTAGGAGCTAGGTAATGATTCTTCAAGCTATGAGTGAGGTCTCGGCGAAGAACTCAAGCTTCTCCACCTTGTTTTGTTGATTTAGGGTTTCCTTTAGTTTTCTCTTCAAGTTCTAAATTCTGATATGGGAAACCTTGTTTCTGGTGTAATAATCTCTAGCTATGTGCCTTTAAAAGTTGGCATCCCTGTTGGACCTTTCAATAAGCTTCTTCAAGTGGAAATTAACTTTATCCAGCAAATACTCCCTATTTGTCTCAAAATTTTGTTCAGTGGATTTGTTAACATCTTTCTGCTCCAAAGGTGTAGATGGCTCACTCATTTGGTCTCCTTTCCTCCTCATGCCCTTGCTTCTAGGCCTCTTTAGCTTGACATTAACTTCAGTGTCCTCCATTTTCTCTAAACCAATTACTTTCCTACCTTTGCCTGGCTCATCCTCTACACCCATTCTAGGTTTTGACATTAGCATTTGATTCACTTTGAGTTGTCTATTTTCCTGCGGCAAAAATGAAATCGTGTATTTGGATTTAGCCAAATCATCTTTCAAACATCTAATCTCAGCCGCTTTCTCCATGAAAAGATGCTTCAACGATTTTCCCTGGTTTTCATGAATATGCTCATGGAATGATGTCTCATGGTGATGTTGATATGCTTCCTTGTCAACTGAAGTAGGCTTGGCCCTTTCCTCTCCTCTAGGTGAAAACACAAGCCTCTTCCCTATGATGTAGGTCTGAGTGATTTCTTCCCTAGGTGTCTTCTTCACTGAAACTATGCTAGATGAGCCAACCTCCCTTGGTTTCGATGATGCTGGTGGTGTATTATGGCTAGTAGGATGACAAGTAGAACGCAGAAATACTATGGACTGCATGAAGGTTTCCCAAGAGATGTTCCTTTGTTCAAGATAGTGTAGGACAATGATTTTAATTAAAGCAGGGTGGTAGAGACTAGCTTGGTGATCACCCTTTTTGTTTTGCACTTTCTTTGCCATTGTTGGCTTATTGGGGCTTGACCCAGGTTCGAAGTTAATTAGCCAAACAAATCCCTATACTACTGGCCCTTTCGGCAACAATTCGCAGAGCATGGACTGAGGTCTCACCTGAAGTAGTATGGGGGGGTGCTGGAACCAAGTTTCCGCACCCTTGAGATGTCAAAGAGGTTGAACTAGTCCTACTATTAGTTCCTTCATGCAAGGTGCTTCGTACACTTCCCAGGCCTTCGCGCCCTGATATACTTGTCTTCGCGCAATCCTAACTAGGTGTTGTGGAGCTTTCGCGCTGCTGGAGCAGTGCACTGTGCTATTCCCGTAAGTTGCACCTGAGGTCTTACTTATATTCCTACACCTAGTCAATTATCTTCATGTAAATGGATGTCTTACGTTATATTTATTACAACACATTCATAAGAATTCGCACAACAAATAAATAGTACACATGAAATTTAAACCCAATCATACACTAAACAGTAATATGGTAAACTTCTCTTTATTAATTCTTCCAATGATTACAGACTTGACCTACCCTGCACACTCAGCTGCAGGGGTCCGCGCACTCAGCTGCAGACTACTAGGCCTCTATACACTCAGCTGCAGAGCCTTCTCCTAATCTACAACCCAAAGACATAATTTACACTTTGTCTCAGTCTCTTAGACTTATCATGCTCACATTATTTTCTCTATTAGATATCTTTACACTTAGAGCCTCGCTCTATTTATACGATCCCATGGTCCACGGACCATGGGTAGGTCTATCAAGCCGACATTACATTACAAAACCAAGGGTGGACAACCCTGTGACTCTATTACAACTTCACACTCCATGCCCATAATTCCCAGATCTTTTACAAAAGACTTGGTCAAAACTTGGGATTTAAGCCTCAAGACATGCCTTGGGGGGATTCCATGCCCAACAGACCCCCAACAGAAGCATCGTGACTCGCCCTCGAGTCACTCTGTTGGCGCGGAGATCTTTGCACGGAGTCCCTCGAACTCTATCCGAACTGTTGCAAGGTTGGCAGTGCATTAAGCAGTTGCCTGCTGGATCTCCTGTATGCATTGTTCCAAGACCACAGTGTCATAATTTCTTCCTTACATATGTTCCTGTGTTCCTTGCATCTGTGCAAGCTTGCCTTCAGTTGCTACTATGATGGTGAAGGCCTCGTCAATACAAAGCTAAATGTGCACATTTAGGACTGCTTCCTTATGCCATGCCACATCTAGCTATTCTTTTAGTTCTTTGGCCTATTACATCTGTGCGAGCCTCTGAGTGAGGACAACCGTCTACGCAGTTCCTTTCATGTTGTCATGTTGCTTCTAGAGTTCTCACACTTCTGTCTCTAAGTGCTAGATGTTGGGTTCCTCCTGCAGATTCGTGAGGACCTCAAAGGACTCTTCCAACATTCTGGTGTAGTCTCGCACTGCACTACTGATGTCGTCCAATCCCATTGTAATAGCACTAGCGCATTTTTTTCTTACTTATGGAGGGGTGGACAACTATGCCTTCAACCACAGCTCTGCGATCTGAAGGTTCGGCTCTAGCTAAACCTTTATCATTTCCTCTTGCCCCTCGCGCACCCCTGATGCTAGCCTGTGGATGCGCACTTCTACTGGTGTGTCTATTAGTATGGCCAGCTCAAAGACACTTTGAAAAGCTTCATCCAATACCTATACCAACTGCCAATTTTGCGACACCACTTCGTCGTGTTGCAAGCTTAATTATTCCATGTTGATTTTCTACTTGCTTAGTACCTACAGCGCACGGCTCTCCCTAGCCTACAGTTTTGCAGTAATCCCATCCTGCAGAATGTATAACGTCTCCCATAGGAGTGCAACCATGTTGATTCTGATACCCTTCAGTGCGTTGAACGTAGGCCTGTCGGCCTCATTTGTTGTCACCAGTGCCCCTTCCAGCAGCACTATGGTATTTTTTACCCGAGCGTGCAACATCTACTTTGAGGTACCAGCCTAAGGAGTGCACACCTGCAACTCCTGCTGCTATGCTCTAAGGGCTCCCAACATAATCTGGTTCTCCTGCATAAAATTTTGGAGGGCCTCGGAGGTGACATCACGCGCTATCTCGGCGATGTCGTGCAGATCGCCCTTGGTAAGGGTGATCAGGTCAATTGGCAACTTTGATGCCTTGACTTTCTTGTGCGGGCCTCTCTGCTTAGTTGGGTGTTGGAACTTCAACTCTGTGGACGCAGTTTGTGGGTCCACGCCTCCCTCCTCTTCTTCTGCTCCCTGCCCATGCAAAGGCGAATTTTGGCCCTCACGCACCTTTGCAGATGCCACCTGCGTTGCTACTGTTGTTGCCTTTTTCTGTTCATTTGTTGTTTGTGCAGAATCTCACACCCCCTTTGTTTCTGCTACCGCTACCTCCTTCCTTCTCTTTTCTGCCAATTGTGCCATGCGCAGTTTGGCCTCCTCTTTCTTCCTCTGTACCGCAATATTTTCCATTGCCACGATATTTGGAGAATGCCACTACGCTACCATGTCTCTAGTACATTAAAGATTACATCGTCCGTGGCTACAAAGGGTATCTCTCACCATTGCTTGGTCGGGTCCATACGCGCTCTGATGTATATGTTGTGAAGGTCTACTTTAAACTCTACAAAACTTTGCAGGTTGTTGTAGACAATGTGTGATAACCGCGGCTTGCAGTTGATCCCCAATCTAAGGTTCATCTCCATGAACACCCAGAATATATTGCTATCACAGATCATGTTTCCATCCTTTGTGGCCCAAAGTGAAGCATACTTCACAGCCTCTAGCATATTCTTGTCAATTGTGGGGAATTGACTATCCTCCGACAATTCCCCTGCCATGAGCACTATGGACAGTAGAAGCCATGCATAGTGGAACGTCTTGCCATTTTCCTAAGCTTCACAACAATTCCCCAAGAATTCCTTGTAGAGGAACTTGGACCAATTAAATTGGACCCCCTCTGTGAACTGCTCAGCAAGTGCTACCACCGGCGCGGGTACCTCGTCTGCACAGCACTTGCGCATAACCTTACCTGCCAGTATTTGGGTCACCACTCTTACTACTTTGTCATTAATACTAGATAGGCATAGCCCCACTTCTTCTTTTCCAGTTTATACTTCTCCTTCGTGGCCTTCGTGATGGCCAGGTCACTGCTTTTCCCCTCCGAGATATCCGCGAGGTCCTCTCCTTTGCATAGTAGCTGGGTGATGCGGTGAATAAAATGTTCTGTGATGGGGATGGGATCCTCTAGCCACAAACACCCACCATGCACCAGGCAGAGCAATTTCCTAATAATGAAAATTGTTATTGGGGCACGGTGGAAATGTGGCACCCAAAGCAGGTTTAGTATCCCTGCCTTTTCCACTCCGCACAACCACTTCCGTGGTTCTAATTCAGAAACCCCTGTTGCGGTGTTCTACTTAGGCTTCATAAGCTGCGCGGTCTCTAGGTGAGGGAACTTCTAGTGGTCAGCGAGGTTCCAATATTCAAATTTTAAACTAGTCACCCTTCCCAGGTGCGTGCCCTCAAAAATGATGTTGTCTGGGAGGAGTGGGGTATGGAGAGAGCTCTTTCTCTCATCAAGATCCTTAGGCACTTTAGCCTTCCATTTCTTTGGGGGGATATAGGTGGGTAGCTTTGTTGGAGGATGCGTAGGCTCAGCTTCCTCCTCCATACCTTCGTCCTCATCTTCTTCGATGATCAGGTCCTCCAGGTATTCCTCCTCCTCACCGGTTTCTATGTTAACGGCTTCCCCTTCTCTTCCATTGTCAGCCTGGTGTGCAGCGGGTTTCGTGGGAACACGCGTACAGGAACCATCGCCTATTCGTCTTTCTTTGGTCTTGGCATGCACGGTGATTTTGGGATTTCTGCCACAATCCTAGTGCCTTCAGGGGCATCCCCCACAGTCAGGGCCTGTTCAACCAAAAATCTATCTCTTGTGTCTTCAGGGTCTCAATGAATTCTCGATACAGGTCAAACAGGGCTCTACTTAGGCTACGTGGGCTATACAACTGCTCAATTCACAAATGGCCACGTGTTGTTTGCTGGGCAGCCCTTTGTAATTTATAGTGCCTTTTGAATTTGAATTTGACTGTTCCCCCTAAATTTGGATCATTATTGCTCCATTGGCGGCAGATTGTCCCAAATCTTTCCCAAATGTCTGTCGCCTGCTCCATTTGGTCTCAAGTCGAGCATCCCATCATGAATAGTGACTCCAATTGTCACTTTCCGACCAACTTGGGTGACAGCGCAATCACTGACCCTATGACTCTTTGCTTATGCGCGCAGCTCCCGGGCATAGTAGTTTATAGTCTCGTGCCTCCTTTCAACTACCTGGAGTGCTAAGATTGTACTTCCCTTGGCTAATCAGGTGGTCACGCCACCTGTATAGGGTGTCATCTGGTCATGCATCATTCTTCCTAAAAAATACCCACCTTTTATTGTTACTGGCGGCGTCACGCACTGCATCATCTACAATGCACTGCGCTAGTTGATTCACTTAGTAATGTGTGTTCCAAGCCAAGGCATTACACTGATCAATTCATGGTGATAGTCCTCAAACTTGTTAGTGTGATCATATGTACCCTGTCTTATCACCCTGGTCATCTTATCGAAAAACATTCCTTTATCTCGTCCTCCAACTTCTTGACTTCCACTTCTACCAAAGTGCTTTTCTTCCTTAATCGCACCCTTTCTTTCTCAAGTTCTTAGAGCCTAAAATTTCCCTGTTGGATTTCGTCTTCCAAGGTTCTGCGAACCATCGTATCTACCAGTGCTGCCATGTGCAGACTAGGATTTTCATGCTCTTTGGGGCTTATAGCGTTTGCTTCATACTCCAACCTTAGTGGTTCCTATGCGGTCAGGTTCTTGCACGCGGTCCTATAAGCCCATAGAACCGTTGGTATGCGCAAGTCCCACTCAATCTGCTTTTCGTTGTAGACCTTATTCAGTGCTTCACACACTTTGTTAAAGGTTTCTATGTGGATAACCTTTTGTGCACTTGGTCTATCCATACTTCATGGTTCCAACTGAAGGAGTCATTCACACTATTGCCTTGCCCACATCTATTTACTAATCGTGTCTCCTAACACAAAGACTATGTGCATACGCTCAAGTTTCACAACATATGCCTACATCCATTGGGATAGGTGGGTGTGCGGACCGTTTTGTCCAGCAATCGTGTCCGTCAATCGCATCTGAGACTTCCCAAACAACATGTGCATCATTATTTTGCATTCTCGCCAGTCCTCAAAACTTCTTTGGTGCATACCCCACCACCACGTGGACATAGCACCTAGTACCCATTTCAAAGCTTCGAAACGTTGTTGTTCTAACACTTCTCTTTCAAATTTGCTCAGGAATTCATCCACCTCACTTAACCCATCATACGTAGGCCAGTCCCTTACCTTTGTTGATACGTAGCGCAACGATCTCGTCATCATGTTACAGTTTAGTGTGGTTACCTCGTGTAACTGGTTCTGCCATCATTCTATTTCCTTGTCTGAATCTGATGTGCATGAGCTTTCACGCTTCCATGAGATTCGTCCACCTGCGGTCGGATTCATCCAGTCTTTCTCTTGCGTGGTTATCTTGTAGATGTATTCCAAGTCATCGTCGTTGTCATAGTCATGCACTGGCTCCATGTAGTGCAATCCCTTTGCAGGGTCCAATGGTACAACTATGCGCAAAGAATTTTTCTCAAAAATCATCTTGTGCTTCTTCAGATTTATCACTCCATTCATGTCAGTGGCCCAATATACTCCTAATAGCGCGGGGTAGGGATTGTTGTCATCAACAATCTCTATCAGTTCGAATTCTACTAGTGCGCTTGCTCCTTCGATATCTATTATGATTCCCAACAATCTCCCCATAGATAGGATCTTTTGCTGGTTTGCCATTCGCAATTGGATAGGAGACCATTGCAGTGTAGGACTTCCCATGCGCTCCCATGTCTACTTTGGTAGGAAGTTCGCATCTGATCCTAGCTCTAGAATCACTTGGTTCATCTCATATTCCCTAATATGCATGGTTAATCTCATCTCCCTTCCCGTTCGCGTTGTGTGCTTTCCGAGCTTCTGGACTACGCGTGGTTCTCCTAGCACAGTCCCATCACATCTATTTATGAGTTCCTGCAACCCCTTTACAGCCTTGTTGTCGTGCAGCAACTTCATGCATGTTTCCAAGAACGTAGTGAGATTCGATGGGTCCATTTCCAGCTCCAGTCTGTCTTTACTTCCTAAAGTGGAGGCATCAGTGAAGCTCCTCTTAGCTTCCATGAAGGTCTCCTTAGCGTGCTCCAAATAAAACTTTGGTTCCTTCGTTGGAGCCTTGCAAACCCAAGTACTTTCTTCAAGCCGCTTGCCTTTGTCATCCCCTACCATAATTCCACTTCAGAGCATGATATTTACATTAGGGTCTTCCTCACACTGCTCAGATCTCATCATTTGTAGGTTCTGAGTCGGGGAAGGTTGGAGTACTCATTTATCGTGCAACCTCACTATCAGTGTGGGACAATCCTCCATATCATGATCAAACAATGTACAATACAAGCATGATGGTCGCATTGAATTCGTACAATCGCGGGAAAAATTACCTAGCCCTCTACAATTGTAACATATCAATTGTCCAAGACCTCTTCCTGGTCCCCCTCCACCTCAGCCTCATCCGTGCCCCTGAAAGTTGGTGCGCACCATCCCTGCGTTTTGATCGAGGGGCCACGTTTCAGCCTAAACTATGTAGGTAGGAGTTTGATCCATCATCAGCTCATAACTTCTACAGGTGTGCTCATCATGTCCCACTGATCTACAGAAATAACAGAACAGCTACTATGAATTCTACGTATACTTCTTAATAAATGGCAGTTATATGTAGCATGCTTCCCTCCTATCTGCCAAATCGTGCACCATAATGCAAGCGCCACGCTCAGTCCTACTTGTGCCTCTGATCTCAATGGCATTGGCGCTCCTCCCACGAGGTAATTCAGGAACACCAGGTAGTGGTCCTTATCATGTCTCTGGCCCTTGCACAGTACGCACCATACCTCATCACGCACTTTCGGGTGGGCTATCCTGTCTTGTTTCAAACTCTGCATCTCAAGGCACAGGTTTTTCAACTGCGCGTGAATCTTCTGAGCTCGCAGGTTGGGATCTTGTATCGGGGCTCGTGCAGTCTCATCGTGACCTCCAAGGCCTCAGCCTGAGTGGTTAGCCTCTGTTGCGACAGTGTGTTCTGTAGATGTGGTGTTAACGATGCTACAAACCATTCGTGGTGTTGTCCATCTGTCAACATCATGTTAGCTTCACGAATTGTACACTTCAGTCTCTGATCCAACGCCCAAGGGGTCTTGCCTAGTAGCATTGTGATTTCCTTGAACCCAATGATCGACTACACCTCTAACTTTGGCCCACTAAATTCTTTGTTCAGCGTATCTTGGATATCTGTGATCCCCACATTTGAATTATCATTGGAATGCTTAATGTACCAGGTCAATGAGCGATCCTGCAGAGCACTGACCAACGTTGCCTTCTTTATATTGTCATCTGTGACTCACTGTGCTTCCCATACAGCTTTTATCATGAACCAAAATTGGTTCAGATCTTCATTTCTGTTAAACACACATGGGAGCAAGAACAATAGGAAAGATAAATCATGTGAGTACATATTTTATTAACAGGAGATATACATTTATAGTACATTATGTGACCATTGGGATTCACATCCCAAGGTCTCTTGGACTCCTTTTTCCATTCGGCTTCCACACTAACCCATTGAGGATTAGGTGTCCAACATACCCCCCCTTAATCCGAAGGGTTATGTATGAGTCCAAGAAGAGAGCTGTAATACAAAATGTGAAAAAATGCATGGCAGCACTAGGCTGAATGTGCTCTCTGAAATGTTGGTATAAAGGACGGTGGTTTAAGGATGACCACCAACATTGGAATGCTTAGTGAAGTTCCCGGAACTCTTCCAAAACTAGCAAGAGGCTGAAGTGTTCTGCTAGAGGAAGTGCTCCTATTGATTTGAAGAGGGAAACCTTCAACCAATAAAGGGAGGTCTTACCTTGAATAAAAGGGAGAACTTCAACCTGAAAAGGGAAGTCTCAACCTGTGATGGTTTAAGGATGACCAACAACTCTGGAATGCTTAATGCAATTCCTGGAACTCTTCCAAAACTGGCAAGAAGATGGAGTCTTTTGCTAGAGGAAGTGTTCTCAATTTTGTTCTTGGAATTCTTCCGATACTGGCAAGAAGCTAAAGTCTTCTACTAGAGGAAGTGTCCCAGATTGCCAAATGAAGGCATTTTCATGCGCATCTTTGTCTCTGGCTACAACTATGAAACTGGTGTGGCAGGTTGTGGCTCAGGTTTGTTTGATGTGGCTTTGAAGCTTGTAGATGACCATCATTTCCCCCCCTGTCAGATACAAGGTGAGATGATGGAGAAAACTAAACTACAAGACTTTTCAATACTCTGGAACAAGTTCTGACATGTGTTTAGAATATATTATTGGTTGTTGATTCCCATTGCCAAGAAGCGATCCATCCTAGATGAATCTTTGTTCTTGCAGGACGTTTGTTTCTGAAGCATCTGTGTGAGGAATGACTGGTTTTATGACAGTACTTACATGGATGAAGATTAAAACAATGATCTTCCAAATGGCCAACTCGATCACAGTGTTGGAATTTTATAATCTGTTGTTGTTGTTGTTGCGGAAGAGGAACATAATCTGGAATAGCTGGAGGTGAACTGTCATGAAGAACAGGTGAATTGTCATGAATAAATCCAGCACTCTGAAACTGAATGGGCTTGGCATAGTCTGGAATATTAAAGGACATGTCCTTGTCATATCCAAGACCAGTTTTGTGCTTGTTGTGGACAAGTTGTTCCCAAGGTCTGATGATGGGCTTGGGAAGTGCAAACTGAGTTTCTGCATCTGCAGGTACAACTGCTGCTTTATTTGAATGAAATGTAACATTATTGACTTGGTGCTGATGGGTGGTTGTCTCAATGTTTTGAACAGGTTCAGAATGATCTCTATTTTGATGTAGCTCTTCTTGCTGTAGTTGTGATTCAAGCTGCAAAAAATAAATCTTTTCCTGTGCATTTTGTAGACATGTCTGATTTCTGAGAGAGATCCTTTGCTTATTTGTAATGTGTCATCAACAGTAGATTGTATAAGAGTTTTCATAAAATCTAATACTTCAGTAATTGTAGCCATTTTTCTTAATAGAAATGCACCACTAGAAACTTGTTTTGGAGTGAAAATGTACCCTAAATAATCACAATTCTTGCAACACATAGCAGATAATCTGGTGCATATAATGTTGATATCACCCCAACCATTAAAGCAATCTTCTCATTAGAATTTGTTGAGAAAAACAGATTTGTTTTTTTCACATAAATTTATACCCAAACTGCACAATAGGAACAAGTAAATTGAACAAGCAACAATTTTAAATTGAACTGGATCTTTCAAATACTCCTTCACTTTCTCAGGAGGTTTTCTTGCAACGCCTAGAAGAGAACAAGTTTAAAATGGAAACAAAAATGCCAAAGTAGCGGATGGCAGAATAAAGAGTCTGGTCTCTTTACAATGCCCAGATGAACATTAATCTGTAGTCACATAGTACATAGTGCCAGTTGTAGTTCTTGCATCCTCCAAATACAAGTATTTAAGACACAGGCAATCACAGTAAATTTCGTAGATAGATGATGGAATATGTTTATATAACTTTGAACATAAATTTTATCTATCAAATCCACGCATCTTCCATTCAGACACTTATACCATGTCAGACAACGTTTAAATATACCATGACTAACATTCGAATATTACAACAGCCAGCAACATGTCCGCTCGTTGTTCAAGCAACAGTGAGCAAGAAGTCGTGGAAAACAGCGGGGTGCCTGCCATATTCCTTTCGAGCACTGCCGTCCTCATTGAACACGAATCCTGCTGGTCAAACTTCATCCTCGCTTCGTAGCACCATCTTGCTTCTGAAATCTCTCCAATTCAAAGACTGCTGAAATCACTAAAAAAAATCTTTGGTTTCAAAAGCCAATTAAGGCATGCACATCAATCTGCTCATGGATTTTATGAAATCATCCCAGATTTCACCACCCGGATAGGCACTTAGGTATCCCTACTGAGACCAAACAATATTTCCCAACTCAGAGGTCGCCAATTTTCAAAAATCCTAATATAAATGTCTGAGAAATTGACCCTGTCATGACACTTTTGGAAAGCTCATCAAAAGCTAAGCGACCATAACAGTGGCTTGATGTCGACAATGCGAGGTCAATCGTGAGAATACAGAAGTTTCCGGAAAGCAACCCAAAGAAATTGAAAGATTGGTTTGAAAGGGGAGGATGCGCGTTCGACACCGAAGACAGGGAGGCCTGTGTCCGGAATTAAACTAAATGTGAACTATTCATTTACCAAAGCGAAATGGAAGACACGCGTATAAAACTGATGCCACTCCGTTTCGAACTATACTGCGAAAGATCGCAGGCATTCATTGAATTTTCCCGCTATTACGACGTGCTAGAAGACGCTGATACTTGTTCATGGTCGACGTTTTACTAACCTTCAGCTCCAAATCAAGAAAATCTCTCGTCCATTTCTATAGTCAGAAGTGTTTCCAATGTTATCGTCAAATTTTTGGAAGCCAGAACGGTGTTGCTTATTTGCAAGGCCTTGGCCCGGTGCGATGGTTATAGTTACCAATAGAAGGACACTTCCACGGCTAACGATCTTCTTCGGAATGTAGAAAATTCTCTCACCCATGAAAGAGATGAGGTGCTGAAGTTATTTCTTTCCTTCGAACTGTCCAACGGCAGCCGCTTCAAAGAATACACTCCCAAATTTCCGGAGTTCGTTGTGAACTATGATGAAAGGAGGTCTACTTCGGTATCGAATATGAGAATCCGTGGACAATATGACTATCTCAGTGTTGAAATATAATTTCAACTGTCGTGCAGGGACAACGACGGCAGCGCAGAAAGGAATATGGCAGAGGTAGGTTATGTGAGGCCAGAGATAAATTAATTGTTCAATCACGCAATACATTCATCCAAGGGACCATCGTACGCACTGTGTATATACTCACATTCAACGCACATATAGCATGAACCAGCCCAAGGACGCACTAGTTCTATCCTGCTCTGAACCCTAACATCATTGTAGGAGGAGGTATTCGATGGGAATACCAAGCGTTACCCATTATCACACAGAGCGCAGATTATTATGACTGACCAGATTCAGAATGGAAAAGAGGCCAAAAATGGCGCTAGAGAAATGATAAGTTGCAGCTAAAAGTTAGCTGAGAAAATATTCATGAGAAAATATTCATGAAATGATCTGCACATACACATAAGGGCCATAAAACAAATGGCTCAAAAATAATTATGCAGGGCACGAATACGCCTTCTCTGATACCATGTTAAACACACATGGGAGCAAGAACAATAGGAAAGATAAATCATGTGAGTACATATTTTATTAACAAGAGATATACATTTATAGTACATTATGTGACCGTTGGGATTCACATCCCAAGGTCTCTTGGACTCTTTTTGTCCATTCGGCTTCCACACTAACCAATTGAGGATTAGGTGTCCAACAATTTCCTACTCCTTTGAACATTGGCAACTTTATCGCTCTCACCACATTGCTTCGCGATGGTGCTGGAGGTGGTATGGGTGAATCTGGAGGTGAAGAGGGTGAAACTAGTGGTGGTGTGGGTGGGGGTGGTATGCGTGGAATTCTCTGCCTTATGAAATTGATTACACTTCTTGGTGAGACCTTTGCGAGCTCTTCTTCACCTCCTCATAAAGGTGAAATAAAGGGGCCAGTTTCTAGTTCTATACTACCTTCATTTATGTATATTCTCCCACTTCGCGTAGCCCCAAACATCAATTTATTTGCATAACCAGCTTTTCACATAGTAGCATTTCAGTCCAAGTGTTCAAAGATTTAAAGTACTTACCTTGCGGCCCTTTGAGGAAGCGTCATTCTGCCTTGCTATAGCTAACTGAAGTATCTACCGCGAACTCGGTGATGAATCCTCCTATGATTTGATCGAGCCAGTGATCAACAGCACGCGTGATTTTATCCTTCGATGCTTCCAATATGCGCACCAATTCTGGAGTCCACACAATAGGTCTGTCGAGTTTACACCTTCCTTGGTTGTCTGCTAGCTTCGCAATCCACTCGTATAGCTCAGTAGGCAAAGATGTGAAGAAAATTTCATGGATCTCTGTATATAAGTAGCATTCTAACCACTCTCCCTTTAATAGTCATGGATTCTTATTTTCCTGTGCCGCGAACTTGTGAATCTTTCTGTCAATCCAATCTTCAATTCCTTTCTTTGTCGGATTCTAGTGATACAACATCAGACATCGCTATGAAGATCTTGGTCTCGGCAATGGAACCATTTGTTGGCTTGTTGGGGCCTGACCCAGCTTTGGATTTAATTAGCCAAACAAATCCTTGTACTACTGGCCCTTTCAGCAATAATCCGCAAAGCACAGACTGAGGTCTCAACCGAAGCAGTATGGGGGGGTGCTGGAACCAGGTTTCTGCATCCTTGAGATGTCTCAGAGGTTGAACTGGTCCTACTATTAGTTCCTTCACACAGGGTGCTTCGCGCACTTCCCAGGCCTTCGCACCTTGATATACTTCTCTTCGCGCAGCCCTAACCAAGGTTTGTGGAGCTTCCATGTTGTTGGAGTAGCGCACTGTGCTATTCCCTTAAGCCGCGCCTAAGATCTTACTTATCTTCCTACGCGTAGTCAATTATCTTCGGATAAAGAGATGTCTTAAGTTATATTTATTACAGCACATTTGTAAGAGTTTACATAGCAAATAAACAGTACACATGCAATTTAAACCCAATCATACATTAAAACAGGGAAAGATACATAGTAATATGGTAAACTTCTCTTTATTAATTCTTCCAATGATTACATACTCAACCTGCCCTACGTACTCAGTCGCAGGGGTCCACGCACTCAGCTGCAGAGCCTTCTCCTACTCTATGACCCAAAGACACACTTTACACTTCGACTCAGTCTCTTAGACTTATCATGCTCTCATTCTTTTCTCTATTAGCTATCTCTACACTTAGAGCCTCACTTTATTTATACAATCCCATGGTCTGTCGAGCATGGGTAGGTCTATCAAGCTGACATTACATTACAAAACCAAGGGCGGACAACCCTGTGACTCTATTACAACTTTGCGTTTTATGCCCATAATTCGCAGAGTTTTTACAAAATACTTCGTCAAAACTTAGGCTTTAAGCCCCAAAACATGCCTTGGGGGGATTCCATGCCCAACATCCATCTTAACTAAATTTATGTAAAGGTAGTGAGGTAGGTTGAGAGGCTTTACACCAGTGAAGCGCATCAACAATCTGATATGATACTTATACGATGCTGAAAACCTACCCTCACATGTAAAATATTTCATGATGAACTTCATTAATGGACAAAAAATTTCAAATAACATTCCAAAAGGAAAAATACTCTTGGGAGCCTCTTTGAATTGAATTTTGATGAAAGCCCTGTAATTCGAAGTGTCCAAATTTGAGTTTTTGAACCACTTTTCCCCATTGTTTGGTATCCCTATGGCAGTAGCTATTGGCTATGATGAAATGATGAAGTCCACCCCTACAATATTGACCTTATCTCCTCTAAGATTTGTGGCAAACAAGCTGGTTAGTTTAGCATGATAACCCAGTTTTTGGATTTGCTCACAAAACCCTAGGCAACCAACATTTTGGAAGCACTGCTTAGCAAATGGTGAGGAGACCAACTCCTGAGTGTTAAGGGGTAAACCTTGACATTTTGCCTCCCTTTTTGTAGGTTTTCTTTTCAGTTTCCATGTTCAAATATTGCACAACAAACTAGGTTATGAGGAATGGAAAAAATAGAGTTTTAATTAGGGAAATTGGGGATTTAAGTTTTATAATTTGAAGTGAGGGGAAAGAGGATTTAGGGAGGGAATTAAGTAATGGGAAAAACTGGGGAGGTTGGTATGGGTCTTAGGGACCTTAGGGAAGTGAGAAATAGGATAGGGAGTGATGGGAAAGGAAGAAAATAATTTTTACACAATCCATGCTACCCTTTCTGTTCAAAATGTAGCATGGGGTCTAAGGTTTGCCCTAGAAGCTATGGGGATGAATAGGAAGGGTTAGAAATGATAGGGGAAATGTATATCAGTGTCAGGAAGGGTAGGAAATGTGGGGAAACTATTCTAGTTGTGTGCCAATTAACTCATGGAGTGAAAAACTGAAAACGTAGGATGGAAACCCTGGGAGAGGGTTCCACACCTTCAAACTGAAAATTTCACTTTGTTGAGGTGGTGTTTGCCTTTGAAATACCTGTACTGAGCTGAGAAGACATTCACCCATTAAAGAAAGTTCTTGGAGATGTGCTTCAAGCCACCCTTGCAAGAAAATGTAGCGTCCAGATGAAAACGTAGCGAGTAGGGTAAAAACGCAATGTGAGAGTTTGAGATGCACAATAAGAATGAGATTCGATGCTGAATGAGTTTCTTGGGCTATGGATGATCAATTGGAGTCTTTTTTACATGTGAATTATAAAAACAAATGTTTGGAATGTCTTTAAAACTTACAAAAACACCTTTTCTTGTATATTTCAAAGGATGACAATATACCCTTCTTTTTGCATTAATATCTTCGTAAATGTTGCTTGACAACTTTTATTAACTTTATTTCCTAACATGTTATCTCCCTTGGTGTGAAGACTTAATACACATAAAAATGATGTCTCTTTGCTTTGAATTTGGACATAGTAATGAAAACACTAGTGGAAACCCTAGAACAAGACCTATATGTTGACTTTTCAATTGATTCGAGACCAACAATGGCATGACCATGATAACTAATGAGAACCATGATTACTGAAGGGAGTAGCACTGACCTAGAGTCAACAACCAATGATCAAATTTTTTATTTCGAGACCTATTGAAACCATAAAAAATTTGACCTAATATCCTATCAAAAACTTTGAAAGAGCATATTTTATCACTGGTGACTAACATGACTAACACGCACTAATAGGATATTCAAATCAAATTGTATTCCCTGTATGAAAGCTTCACCATTGATAACACCTTTGGATTTTGATAATTTGGAGGCATCAACACCTATGTTACACAGTTGTTCTTGATATTTTTCTAATGGGATCAATTTTCCATTAGAATTTCTTAGTGTAGGCAAGCCCTTTTCCTACAACACAATTAATTTCCTATTGAATCTCTTGATCTGCAATTCAATATCCTTGCATTTTTTTTCTAATTGTATCCTTAGATTCTTCTTTGTCAAGACCCTCTTGACCTCCATGATCATTGTTGTTCTGTCTGGAATAATGAGGTCTTCAAGTTCCTCCTTGGTCTTGGAATTCAGTAGCTTGATGATATTTTGTGCTTCCTCCAGCCTGTGTTCCAAATCCACCTTTGTGTTTTCTATGGCTGCCTCGACTCTGTGTACAAGTTCCTCTTGTTCAAAAATAATTTGTATGGAAGGCCACATCTTTGTTATATTGGAATTTATATTCTTCCAAATATTGTTTTTAGCCTCAGCTAACATTTGGATTACAAAGGTTTGATCTTCATATTTTTGCACATGTTGCATGAGTTCATAATTTTTCTGCAATTCTCACAAATATGCATTGCTAGTTTTGAGTTTACTCTCCTCTATTTTAGCCAATTTTGCTGACAGTTTGTCCTTTTCTGACTGAACAATTGATAATTCATCTAGAGCTCTAGTAAGATCTTTTATGGACTCTGAAACTGTAGTCCTCATTGAATTTTCTATCTCTGTACCTATGCCCAATGTAGATATCCATGTTGCTTCCCACTGTTGTTTTTCTTTAAACATTGCTTCCATAGCCTACTCCATATTTTGTATGTGTGCATTTTGCTCCACTACTATAGTAAAACTTTTCTCCTTTTACAGCTCTGTATTTGCAACCTCTTTAGCTTGAGGATGCTCTATGGAGGGAAGCTTTAATTTCTTCCTCAATGCTTGGACATCTTCTTCCTTATTTATTATTAGCTCTTTTGATGCTTTAACATTTTTAGGATCATGTCCTAGCTTTATGACCAAATCCTCCAAAGAATTGATTCTATTATCCTTTGCAAATGAGGACATTTTTTCAATCTTTAATTGAGAGATCACATTATTTAAAGATGATTTTAACTTAGAAATAGTCATGGCTGAGCTTGTGAGTGATGAAAAGATGAGCTCCCATGTCTGCTTATGTAGATCAATCTGATCTATTTCATGTATTTTCTTATTGTAAATGGAAAATATGGAGGCTTTATAGTCTTCAACACTCTTGGGGGCTGGTACTAGAGGTTCCATGAAAGCCATCTAGAATTGTCCTTTTTCTGCATTAAATGCAGAAAGTAGTCTATTTTGGGTCTTGGTTGTTTGCTTCCAAAACTCAGAGTAAGTAGAATCCTTCATAGCTTCATTCTTCAACTTTATTTCTCTATATCTGGAAAAGATACTATGTTAAGTAGAAACATGTGAACTAGTGGATACTAATGATTGTACTATTTCTTCTACTTGAGTAGAAGGAGTAATAGGTGTCACTAATAAGATCATTGTGATTGGTTTCTATGTGTTTCTTTCATCTACATTTTCATCTTGAATAGTTATTATTTGAGATCTAAACCGAGGATTAATTGGAGAATCTAATTTTTCAATAGCATTGGGATGCTTCTTCTTCCTTTTAAAAACAATAAATTTTGCATCTAGATTGTCAGAGTCTGTAGGAGACAATGGTTATCTTTCTCTTTTCTGCTCCTTCTCTTTAGAAATAGGTGTCTGCATGGATGAATGAGTGACCAGTCATTCTTCATCTTCTTATAAAGTACCTTCGATCCATTCTTCTTGATTGGCATATTGTTCAATCTCAGGTCTCCATGTGTGTGCATAAGAGGTGTGTTTCTGCTCCAACCTAAGTTTAGAAATAATACCCTGAGGATCATATGACCAAGAGAAGGTGAGCTTGAACTTCATCTGAATCAAGATTGTATCTATTTTTTTTGCAGCAACTCAGGTATTGATAATGAATGGTCCTATGTGTTATTTGAGCTTAAATTGTGCCTTCTTCTTGTAGGAGACAAAGTGAAATTCATCCATGTTTAACATCTGCTTATTTTACTCCAATGCAAAAATCACGATAGGTTAAAAAATTGGTAATTTGTATGGAGGCAATTCTGATCCATAAACTCTTATTTCGATGTAGTTCTGGTATAAATACTAGTCTCCCACTTTGGCCTGCTCTGATATGTGCAAAAAGTTCCTAATTTCTGGAGAGATCCTGGGAATGACATCACTTCTTAACAAACATAGTGAGGTATACAATAATTTGTCAATATAATCGGTATAGGAATACTCCTCTGAGTTATTTCTAACTAGAGAAGTTCAATGAATCATTGACCAAGGATTACCTTCACTATCAATTTTTTGTAAATGGAATTTGAATTTATCTGCTTGACAATATAACATAAGATAAACTAGGACTGACTGGTATCTGAAAACACCTTCTTCTTTGTAATTAACCAACTGTTCATGGATTTCATTGGCTAAAAATTGGCTATAGTTGAAAAGTAGAGAGGGTCGTTTACCAACTGCAAAGGTGGACAAAAATCCTAATGTTATCTCATCTACCCACTAATTAGTATATTATCCAAGCATTCGAGTTACAATGGAAATGACCTGCTTGGACATATTAGGAAAGATAGAAGTTGGATATGGGGGACTAGTCCTAGGTAGCTAAACATTCTCAGAAAGGAAATATTCAAATATCTAGTCTCTCTTAAGGAAAGTGAGTTTGTTATACAATTTCATTAGGATTTAAGCATAAAAGGGGTGATGGAAAGGCTCATATTTAATTTGTAGGGCCTGGCAGATGCTTTCAGGAGAAACAGAGTAGATAACTTCATTACTTTGGGAAATGGTGGCCCTTTGACTAGGTAAATACCTAAAGTGATACCAAACAAAAAATTTAGGGAAGAAGTGAGTATGGGGCAAAAGGAATTGTGGGAGAAATGATTCCCAGATGCTTAATTCATCACTCTTGTCCAAATATTTCTTCATGGACCAATTATGTAGCTTGTAGAGGTTGAATTCTGAAATGGTTTTTGCGATTTTATGCTGGGTGTCTACTAAAGGGGCTTTATTGAAGTCCGGGACTGGAGGAATAAGGGGATTGTTCTCTGTGGCCTTTCCTTTTCCCTTTCGGTTCGACATTGTTGAAGATGAGAACTAGGTACATATGAAAATTTCTTAAAATAATTTTACAGGAAACTTTTGATAGAAAAAGGTATGAGAACAAGGTTACCCGAGAAAGTTCTTTACTATATGAAGGGGGAATCACTGTTGAAAGCTGACAATTAGCGGTAGAGAGTTCTTAGTTCTAAAGGGTCAATGGCGAGCAAAGGAAATGAATAATTGGTGTTATAGGGTTTTATGTAATTGGTAAATTAGGTGCATAATGACCAATTAAACATATGTGGAGCAGGGGCAATAATTGATAAAAATGGATCAGTAGCAGGAATAAATGCGTCAACGTTTATAAAATTTTGTGGGATATTTAGAATTGTTGACGGATAGGTGACATGGAAGAATGGTGATGTGGTAGGACAGGTGGAAAGAATCGAGTGGTGAAAGGTAACGTCTATGTGGCAGAAGATAAGTCACAGAGGAGGAGACACTTGGAGGGAGATGGTTGGTGGAGGATAGAGTCGTTAACAGAAGCAGAGGTGCTATTTCAGGGGGGGGGTTGGTGGTTTGTGGTATTGGGAGGTGACCCCCTCGAATCTTTCAGCACTCGCCACGTATATTCAAGCCATTTGAGTAGAAACCCCTTTCCCACCCCCCCTCATGTTAATCGTCAAGAGTGGGGGAGGGGGGGGAAGGCTCATCCACCGTAGATCTCGGCGGAGTGAATTGGAGTTGTTGCTTCCAATGCGGATTTTATTTGCATGCGACAACATTATTTTGTTGTATTCTAACTTTATAAAATGCGATAAAACATCAAATAAATCAAATATCCAAAGTTTTAACTTAGAAATATTTTAATATTTCTAAATCCGATAGCCAGATTTAAACATGCATCACTAATTTTATTCTTTTCTAGGGATTTCATTTCCTTTTTTTATTTTTTTCAATATTTTCATTTTTTCAATTTCATTTATTATCACTTTTCATTTTTTTACATATAAATGTAAAAATGTAGAATAATGTTAATACACTTCTATTACATACATTGGACAAAATTCTACATATTTGTTGGTAGATCTCTTCTAGATGTGTGATTTCCCGCCAAGCCTGCTAATCGGAGTGGATTTGTACTAACTTTTTTCCCTTAATAGAGGCAGTGACACATGATTCGCTGCAAATAATGCATCGAATCCATTATATGCAATTATTACACAATAATCTGCACAGTTCAATGGAGCAGAAAAACCTCCACATAGCACATCATCTAATACATCGAATAATATAATAAAATATTCGTAAAACGCATTTAATTATTTTAACAACTTTACGGTATCAAAATTTTTGAAATATTGAAAAAAGTTTGAAGGGATCAATTTTGGTTACAACATTTACAATTGTGTACAAGAGGAATAAAATTAAATACCCCACCTCCTTCATGCACTTATGGGGTTGGATATGTTAGGTAAACCTTTTATATTAACCTTAAACCCTTAACACTTGTATTTTATCACTATTTTTTTCATATTATTTTATTTAACAAAAACTAGTAGAAAAGTTCAAATTGAGCAAAAAAGATGCAACAATTTCTCACAACAAAGTTACATAAAAGTTTTGATTTCCTATAGAAATAGATCAAAATATGGCTTGTATCATATCATAAAGCATCCAAAGCATCCAATTCCAAAAACATGGCATACAATATTTCAAAAAATAACTTGACTATGTAAATTCTGACAAACTAGTGACATAAGAAAAGACAAATTTTGCATGATTAATATGGTTTATTGTCCCAACTTCTTGCCACAATTGAAAATAATACTAGTGGAGGATAAAAATATTTGTTATTATTATTCTCTAAGCTTCATTTGTATCTCATAGGTTCTTTATCATTCCTATCATTCCTTATTTTCCTTCATCTAGGCGATAAAATTGATATTGGGTCTCATCTTCTTCCACGTTTCTACCCAACTCACTTTAGATTCATTCTAATTTATATCTTCAGGGAAATCATGCTTGTTGGATGCCAAAACTTTTGAATTATTGTAGTAGTGTGAGAAACCATGTGTGTTGGAGAATGTCGTGAAATGAGCGAACCCAGTATGCGATAGAGAAGTTGACGCTGCACAGGAAGATGCGGTGCAGGAAGGCACTACATGAAGATTGTCACAATGCCAAGTACACAAGGATGCATGTTAGGGTCCAAACCTCACCCCTTTACTTATGTAATAGGTTCAAGTAATAGTTATTGTTAGTTAAAGAGTCAATAAAGCCCGTATTAATAATTGTAATTGATTGACCCCTATTTAAGAAAGGGACCACAGTCAGTTGCAAACAGGCCATGGTATTAGATAGATGGTATTGAGAGAACCATGGTACTAACCCATGGTATTGTATGTATGAATCCTATATAAATGATAGAGACTTCCCATTGAGGAATGTCGTGTCTTATTTTGTAATTGAGCTTTCCTCTGCTGGAGGTTGCCCCCTCGAAGAGGCAAGTGAACATTGCTTTCATCTCTGAATAATAAAATATTTATTGCTTTTCTCATTTTGTTCTGTGTTTTGGGTTGTATTTCTTCGCATATTTGGTGTTATGGAATTTTCTCGCAAGTCAAGAGCATAACAAGTGGTATCAGAGCACTTTCCAAGGCCAGTGATATCTCCATTTTTGGCAGAAATGTTTTAGGCTAGGGATGTGTTCCGACGTCTTTAAACCACAGGATTTGTCGTTGAGCGCATAAACCTATGGATTTGGGGAGGCATGCACGTAGGAAATACAAGAGGTAGTCATGCTTTGTTGGACTCCCTTGTAACCCCTATGGGTACCCCTTTGAGTAGTAGTGCATTACACAAAACCACGCACGGACTTCCTTCCACGTACCCTCTGGGTATATCGGAAGCCCCCTAGGCTCACTTGAAACCTCGCCTTAGATAAACCGTCGGTGGTCTTTCTGCTATAGTACACGGAGAACAGTACTCGGGGAGATTACTCATGCGTACGATATGGTAATCAGGTAGTACGGCTAAGGGAACAATTGATCCTCCTTAGTTAGTGCCCTGAAAGATTAGTTCGAGTACTATTGTTGGACCCTTATGTATATTATGATCTACAACACCTAACACTCCTTTGAGACCATAGTTCTCTCGACTCTTTGAAGATCACCATTATCTTATTTTCCAGATCAGATCTACCAGTTGGGATTTTGTCACTGCAGCAATAATCAAATCCACCAGTTGAGGTTCTACCGCCACAATATCATTCAAATCTAGCAGTTGGGGTTCTGTTGCCGTTGCAGTCCAAATCACATTCAGTAGTTGGGGGTTTCACAAGAAAATCTGACCATTTGTGCAATGAAGGTTGTGGCTCCTATGCCTTGGGGCGATTCTCGCAGGACAATGGGCATGATCAAGTTTTCTGGAAATTGGCCACTACAGTATTGATAAGCAGGGAGTAAAACTCCATTTGGAGTATTAAAAAAAAATAGAATGCTTATAAGAGACTTATCCCATCAGAATCGAGACGACGAGCTAATCACAGTGGTACCATTCACTTGTTAGCTTCAATTTTCAGGCGGTCCCAAATTTTTTCAAAGTGATGACAAGTAACCGAGATCTGTGTATGGTAGAAACCAGAGCTCAAGCCATGGCCAATGAGAAGATTGAGAACCTTTAAAAACAGTTGGCTTCTTTCAAGAACGTAGTGGACCAGATGCAAAAATTCATGGGCACTTTCCAAGTGAGCACGTCGGGGTGGCATCCCGAGGCACATGGTCTTAATGAAGACCTTGAAGGAGAATCTAGCCATCATATTCACCTCCATGGAAATCACCAACATTCCCACCCTCGGCCACCTAAGCTAGACATGTATCAATTTGATGGCTCTAATCTGATAGCCTAGGTAGAACAAATGGAAAAATATTTCCTTCTGAATGATATACAAGATGATCCAACTAAAATACATGTGGGAGCCCTTTACATGGACCAAGAGAGATGGAAATGGTGGCAGTGGAATCATAAACGATATCCCGGGAAAATAACTTGGCAAGTGTTCTCAAAATCTCTTTGTGACCACTTTGATAGAGACTTTAATTTTTTGGGTCATCTTACTAGGCTCCGACAGACAGGCATAGTAAAAGAATACATTGCAGCCTTTGTGACATTCGCCATCCACACAGATGGTCTGGGAGATGAATTCTACTTGGAATTTTTTATAAGTTGTCTCAAAGAAGCCATCCAAGCACTTGTCTGGATGCACCACCCACCTACATGGATAGACTCTTGCAATAAGACTATCGAAGTGGAACGTGCTTTAGCTGCCCAGTCTCCTCGTCCAAATTTCATAGCCAAGGGACACCCCACCCAGGCTCAAGGCCCTGCCCAAACACTTTAAGGTTCAAAAGGTGTCTCCAGTAGAAATGGATGAAAGAAGAAAACAAGGATTGTGCTACTACTGCAATGATAAATACTCCCCCGGGCATAAATGCAAGGAACTAACATTATTTCAAATTGATGTTACTGATCACAACTCATCTGAGGAAGCCCCGCCCCTTGAGGGACTAGAGGACAAAGTTGAGGAAACCCAGCAAAACAATGAACTCCCAGCTATGCCAAAGGAACCAGTTATATCGCTACATGCTTTAGCGGGAATTTATGCGCCCAAACTCTCAAAATCACAGGCTTTATTAAACATTGTCCTATAGTAGTATTGATTGATAGTGGCAGCACTCATAGCTTTATCCATCAGCGAGTCACCGAAGCTGTTCATTATTTTGTTAGGGTATTCTCTAATTTCCAGGTCCAGATTGTTGATGGGAGGACAATGAAATGTGAAGGCCGCTGTGAAAATATCAAACTTCAGATGGGAGACTACCACCTCAAGACCCACATGTTTGCGATTACCATGGGTGGTTGTGACATTGTCTTAGGGGTTGAATGGCTTCGTACACTAGGCCCAATCACCATGGATTACCAGGAGTTATATATGAGCTTTAAGTAGAATGACCACATGCATACCCTCCATGGACTCCAAGCAGGTGCTCTTTCTATCATCAACTCGCATCGCATGGAAAATTTGTTGAAAAAGCGCCATCATGGAGTTATCACCCAGTTTAATGACATCCAGACCATCGAGCCCACTACTCTTCATATTCATCCTGACATGCAATAGGTCTTGAATCGACACCAACATGTATTTGACAAAGCTAAAGAGCTTCCACCCTCTAGAGAGGAACATGATCATAGCATCACATTGGTCCCAGGGGCACAACCGCCGAATGTACGGCCATATCGATATCCTTTTGCCCAAAAGAATGAAATTGACAAAATCATCAAGGAACTCCTTGAAGCCGGTGGCATTTGTCCTAGCATCAGTCCTTATTCATCACTAGTGGTCATGGTGCTCAAGAAAGATGAGGAATGGTGCATGTGTCCAAACATCAGGGCCCTCAACAAGCTCACTGTCAAAGACAAATTCCCTATCCCGGTTTTTGATGATCTGTTGGATGAACTACATGGTGCTCAATTCTTTGCTAAGCTAGAACTTCACTCAGGCTATCACCAAATACACATGAAAGAAATAGACATTCCCAAGACTGCTTTCCGAACTCATGAAGGCCATTATGAATTCCTGGTGATGCCATTTGGTCTCTGTAATGCCACATCCACTTCTCAGAGCCTCATGAATCACCTACTAAAACCATATCTCTGAAAATTTATCCTTATTTTCTTTGATGACATTCACATCTATAGCCTCACCTGGGAAAAACATCTTTAGCATTTAGACCTGCTCTTGCAAATTCTCCAGAATAATAAATTATTTTTCAAATTGTCCAAGTGCTCATTTGGCATGGAGGAAGTCGAGTATTTGGGCCACATTGCAGGTCATGAAGGTGTCTGGGTGGACCCCAAAAAGATACAGGCCATGAAATATTGGCCCCAACCCAAAACCTTGAAGAGTTTGAGGGGATTCTTGGGTCTCATCGGCTACTATCGCAAATTCGTCCATAATTATGGTCACATTGCTAGACCCCACACTAACCTTCTCAAGAAAAATTCATTCCTCTAGACTGATGCAGCACAACCGGCATTTATGGCTTGCAAACAAGTCATGTGTTCCACTCCCGTATTGGCACTACCCAACTTCACCAAATATTTTGTGATTGAATGTGATGCTTTAGGTACTGGTATTGGTGTTGTCTTAATGCAAGAAGGTCGACCCTTGGCTTTCACCAGTTAACAACTTAGTGGGAAACATCTAGGACAATCTACCTATGAGAAGGAGATGATGACCATCTTACATGTAGTAGATACTTGGAAACCATACTTATTGGGGTGGCCTTTCCAAATCTGCACAGAACATCAAAGCCTCAAATATCTTTTGAAGCAACGTCTATCCTCACCCCAGAAAAATAAATGGTTGGACAAAATATTGGGATATGATTATGAGATAATTTACAAGAAAGGGTGTGACAATGTAGTAGTGGATACTTTATCACGCCAATTTGAGGATGAAAGCACCCTGCTATCAATCTCTCTTCCCGTACCAGATTGGATTGAAGAAGCTCACAAGGAATGGTTTTCACATCCCTCTTCCTCCCAACTCATTAATAGCTTGAGAGCAAATCCTAATTCTTCAGTTGGCTACTCTTGGAAGGATAAGATTCTTCGCTAAAAGTGTGTAACGTGCATTTTTTGTTACCTTTAATATTCATGTTTCATTCAAGAATCACTCGAAAATATCTTAAAAAAAGATAACACAAGAGGGAAATGTAATAAATTACATATTGGAATCAAAACACAAAAGAAACAAGTATAAAAGAATTGGCCCATGCGAATAAGTTAAATCACAATAATATATATATATATATATATATATTGTAAATATATATATAAATATATATATATAATATATATATAATATATATAATTATATATAATATATATATATAATATATATATTATATATAATATTATGTGTGTGTGTTAGCGATGCGACTAAATCGCAATCGCAAAATGCAGCGGGAATTTGTATAAAGTTACCACGGGAATCACCAATTGCCGATTGCGATAAGCAGTTAATAAAGCGCTAAACAAGCTAGACCCGAAATATATATATATATTATGTAGTTATAGAAGCAGTTAAATAATTTGGGCAGTTTCAAAAATCAACAATTGTTCCACAATGTATAAAAAGATGAAAATTTACAAAGAAAGCGTTCAAAATTTGGAGAACCCAGAGACTAGGCCATTGTATTCCTGATATAATTGTTGATTAATGAAAGAATCATAAGTTTCCATGAATTGTTGGGTATAATTTTGTAACCCTCCCTGTTACGTGTCATCTTATGTTTTCTTCTTTCAAGTATAGTAAGGAAGCTGTAGGCCTTTATTTTCTTATGTAGATAAAGTTAAAATTCCTTAAAAGAGTGCTCCTATACTTGAAGTTTTCACCTTCCTTTCTAAGTTATAGATAATAGTTTCTATGAAAGACCAGCATATTATCTTTAACTTCTCCAAGAGTCACGGATAGTAGTTTTTGTGTTAAGCAACATATTGGTTATGATTTAGTTCTCATTTTGATAATTCTTCAAAGTTACAGATAGTAGTTTCTGTGAAAGACCAACATATTATCTTTAACTTCCCCTTTGAGCTTTCTTCATTCATCATTTGTATCTAGCAACAAATGGCATTCTGAGATGTTCTAGTCATATATGTATTAAGGGTAAAGACCAAGTTTTCCAGGTCCTTCATTTGAGAACGCAAAAAACAATAAAGTGACAAATAAGTGACAACAAACAATAATCATTAATGTCTTAAGAACAATTTCTCCACAACCAGAAAATTGGTTTCTTAAGGAACAACATTAATTGGCATCACTGCCGAGGAGAGAAGACAAGAACACTTTTCCCTAGGTTTCAATATTTTCCTCTGGTTGTTCAGTGAGGAGGAAATATTTGGCTGTTTTCAATCAAAGTAATGACTTTGGCTTCAAGAAGACCCCATACAAGATCAGAGACTTCACAACAAAAGGTTAAAGCTCTTTCAGATCCTAAAAGGCTGGTTTCTAAGAGGGTTGGAAGGTCTAAGATTCCAATTACACCAATTCCTACATTGTCTGCACCAGGCAGCAATTCACCTGAACATTCATCTGATAAAGAGTCATCTTTTTCATCATCTTCATTTCAAGAACCTAACTGTCAAGAGCAATATTTAGAATCTATTACTTTTCATTTATCTGCTATAATCATTCAACCTCAACCAATAGCTACATTACCACCTCTGCACATTCCATCTACCTCTCAGTCAGGTTCCACATCTGTTGGTAGTCAAAGTTCAATAAACATGGCAGTACCTACATTATTGATGAATAGGTATGCACCTCTTCAATTGCCACAATCGTTAAATTAAATGCCACAGGATTACCTCAAAACTCTTCCTCATTTTACAGGGGAAGAACAAACTATAGAGAATCATGTGTCAGTATTTTGCAATTTTGCAGAAAACAAAGATGTTGAACATGTAGATGTTGCTCTAAGACTTTTTGTTCAGTCCTTGGATGGAGAAGCAGGAAAATGGTTTAAAGGACTTCCCAATAATACTATTCCTTCTTGGGAAGAGATGGAATGTTTGTTTATTCAGAGATGGGGAGGAAAAAGAGACCATGGGTATTCATTAACAGATTTTAATGCCATAAAAAAAAGTCTGATGAAACTGTGGTTGAATTTGTCAAAATATTTAACAAATTGTACAATAGTCTCCCAGTGGAGATTAAGCCTCCTCTTGATGGTGCAAAAATAACTTTTGCAGGGGATTTTGAATCAAATTTTGAATTCACATTAAGGGAAAGAAGAGCTCCAACTCTTGATCAGATCTAAATAGATGCATTAGAGATAGAAGCAAATCTGGTGGCTGTAGGAAAAGCACCAGAAACATAGCCTATCCAAGACAAGGGAAAGGCAAAGATGGAATCCTCTCAAATTCAAGCATTGGAGGATATGTATGATGTAATTAAAATTTTGTCAGATAAGGTAAATAAATTAGAGTTAGAAAATAAGAATTTTCATAAGAAAACACGGTATAATAAGAAATTTAATCCCCAATACAGAAGACAACCTTTGCAAATCTTGCAAAGGGAAAGAAAAGACCAAGATCAAAATCAAGCACCATTATATATAGAGGAAGATCATATTGAAGAACAAGAGCATCCTGAAGATCAAATTTTTACATTATAGGCAGTGGATGAAGATGAACTTGGTATCGAAGAAGAAGAGTATGAATATGATGAAACATATGCCATTCATGATGAAAATAAAATTGATGAATCTTAGAAGCAATTCTCTGATTTTATGCAGGTTGAACTACATAAGAAATATGACTTGAGATCAAGGAAGAGATCAAGAAATCAAGAAAATGAAAGTGAGCAACAATTTTTAAATTCCTCAACAAAGGCGACTCCACAAGAATCTCAGTCTGCAAAACAAGTGAATAAAGGAAAGCAGCAACAAAATGCAAATGGAAAGACACAGATACTTCAAGGTGAGTCTTCTCAAGATCAAACTAGAAAAAATCCTTTGGAGAGACTTGTTTCAATTCCTCAAGTAATCCCAGTCATGAAAAAAGGTGAGGAGGAGAACGAAAGGACTGATAAACAAGGTCACTTGTTTAGTCTTACTAAGGAGTTGGACAAGGTAAGAATTCAGGTTCCTCTTACAAAATTGACAAAAACACCTATTTATCAAAAGGAGATTGCTAAGTTTGTTAGTTTGAAAGAAAATGAGATTATAAATGACACTGTAAATCTATAGGAAGACAAACTAGTAGTGGCTTTTGGTCCACATGTAGAGGAAGCAAACCCTTCAATACGTCCTTTTTATATTTCCTTATTGGTCCATGACTTCCTCTTACATAATTGTATGTTTCATTCGGGAGCTTCACACAATCTTATGCCTTTGTCAGTAATGAAACAACTAGATCTACAAGTTACCAAACCCTATAGGGAATTGTATTCTTTTGATTCGAACAAAGTCAGATGTCTGGGAGTTATTAAGGATCTGGCAGTGTCACTAGCCCAAATTCTAGCTAGTATCTTGGTCATGGATGTAGTAGTAGCAGATATCCCTGCTAGATTTGGAATGCTTCTATATAGGTCCTAGGGGGCTAAATTGGGTGGTGTTTTGAAACTGGATTTTACATATGTTGTTATACCAATTTTTGGTGGGGAAGAGAGGAGATTGTACAGAGAAATTAGATTTGTAAAAACAATTACAATAAATGGAGCAAGTAATTCACCTATATATAGCCAGGAGAAGGATGACTTTGCTTGTTTCACACTGTATGATAATGCAGAGCTGGCTGAAGATAATCAAAAGTAGCTTGCTTTAGCCAATGTAATTACAGAGTTGCAAACTAAAGGAGTGTGGAAATGCTTCTTTGATGAAGCTTATTCCAAGGAAGGAACAGGTGTTGGTTTTCTTCTAATTTCGCCTAGAGGTAATATGTTCCCTTTTTCTTTAAAATTAGAGTTCGAGGCAACAAACAATGTGGAAGACTATGAGTCCTTGATTATTACTCTACAAAAAACTAAACAGATGGGAGTTAAGTCAATTTCCACTTTTGGAGATTCGGAGCTGATTATCAAGTAAATAAAAAATCATTTCCAAACAAAGAACCCTAGGCTTAGGGTATACAAAAATGAGCTATGGGATTTGATTGAGAACTTTTTTGAAGTTTTTAACTTTCAATTTATTCCAAGAAATGAGAATAGATTAGCATATTCATTGGCTGTGGCTACTAGTACTTTCAAGTCTCCTATTAATCCAAGATTAAGATATGAGGTAGGGATGAGACACAGACCCTTTGTTCCTAATAATGTTAAAAATTGGCAAGCTTTTGAAGATGATCAGTAGATTAAAGAATATTTTACTATAGCTGAGGAGTTTTAGGGCATATAAATTGATCAAGATAAAGAAGAAACAATAGAATTTGCAAAAATCAGTGGTTCAAAATATTCAATAACTAATCCGAAGATTTTTCAATTGAAGGATAATATTTTGCCAAAGGGACTTATTCCTCTTGAAAGGATTTCTAACCCCAATGATGTGGTTGTTGACTCAGGGAAGGTTTTACAGGATGAACATATTCAAGATCACAATATTGGAACTCATGAGAAACTCAAAATGAATTGTTTTTTTAAGATTCATTGGCAGAATGATTCTAGATTAAGCACTCAAATGCTAACTTGGTACCATTGGAAGATTGAATTCACCTGATGGAGATCAATCATGTACATATGTAGGAACTTGTACATAAATAAGCTCAAGTGTTGAGTATTTGGTTTTCAGTTGCAGTTCTTTAGTTTAACTTTAGAAGGATAAATAAGGGTGACTTTCCCAGTTAGAAATTGGTTTGTAGAGGTGTCATACTTCAAGATTGAAAGGTTTTAGTTGTCAAATTTCAAGGTTTTCAAAGTTTTGGACTCCATGCCCAATTAAGGCTACTGATCTACAATTCTCAATATTTTTCTATCAAGGTACAAGCATCCTGTCACTTCAGAGATCCGCGTGGGTTCACTGTACAAAATTTTTACACAGCTAAGTTTGGTGAAGCAATATATGACTCCATGCCCAATGGATAAGGCACTAATCTACGGGTCTTAGTGCTTTTGTGGAAGAAGAACTATCCCCATGTGGAGCCAGATGTTGTAACATGCATTTTTTGTTAGCTTTAATATTCATGTTTCATTCAAGAATCACTTGAAAATATCTTAAAAAAGGATAAGGCAAAAGGGGAATGTAATAAATTACATATCGGAATAAAAACACAAAAGAAACAAGTATAAAAGAATTTTCCCATGCGAATAAGTTAAATCACAATATAAATAGTTATATGAAGCCATAATAAATATATATCTGTGTGTGTGTGTGTTAACTATGCAATTAAATCGCAATCGCAAAACGTAGCAGGCATTTGTATAAAGTTACCACGGGAATCACCGATTGCCGATTGCGATAAGAAGTTAATAAAGCGGTGAACAGGCTAGAACCATAGCATATATATATTATGTTTTATAAGCCCTGGTATAGACAAGGATTAAGACAATGGTTATATGAATGTATACGTATATATATTGCAAAGCACATTGTATATCAGAATCGCAAAAGAAACAACTTATAAACTAGACCTGAAATATATATATATATATATTATATTTAAAAGCCCGGTGGGTCTGACATATCCCATAGCACCTCAGCTTCTGCCGATTGCCGATTGCGATGGCCGGACCCAAAAAACTATATATTGCATTTTTTAATTCTGGTGGGTCCGCAAGGCTTACGAAGGACGGATTTAAAATTACAAGTGGGATTTCAGGTAGAGTAAAAATGGTAAGTGCTTTTTAGTGGAGCTCACCCAATTCCACTTATCATTCAACACGTAGTAGCTGGGTGGACAGAGGAAACTTCTCATTTCGGGCAGGTATTCTTCGTGCTTATGTCTCACCTAAAATCGTTGTAGACCGTCGAATCAAGCGGATCTTGATCAACGGTTGTAAAGCATCGGGAAAATATGTTTCCTAGAGAACTATGTAGAGTCTTTGAAAAGTGCAGAAAAGGTATGTTATGCATGCTTTATGGGTATTTTCATTGTAGATGGTTTATAATGAATTTAGCGCGGATATAAGGGTTTATAGGTAAAGTTCGTGGCATAACCAATGTTAAAGAGTGGTTTAATTATATATGCAGGATATATTTGGATTAATAAAAGGTTATTGAAGGTTTAGAAGGGTGAATAAGTCTTGATAAGTGAACGTGACTAAGGGTTAGTTTATGTTGGGTTTAATAAATCATTCCACATAAGGATTTATGAAAGGGGCCTTAACCATTGTGAATTAAAGGTTTAACTCGGAAGATCATTGAATATGCATAAACATATGCATATTGTGGGTAAAGCAGGGGTAACCCTGTATTAATTTGATGGGAAGTCAACGAAGTGCTGAACGGGTGGATTTGACAGATTTTTAAAGCAATAATAACTCCTTTTGAGTTTTGTATTAATCAAAGGTTCGCGTTAATTTTGCTGTGTAAAGAGGGAAATCAGGGTTAGAGCCAAATCTGAAGAGGAAGGTGATTAGGTATGTTTTCTTTGTATTTCGGCCAATCAAAACACCTAATACATATGTAAGCCTAGGATTACACAAGTCAACACATTTCATTATGGAAAAAGCGAATTAAACATCATTAGGGCATATACAGAGGAATTGGGCAGTGGATTAATAGAGCAAGCCAGCAGTTATCATCCTCTTTTGAATTCAGTTATGTTCCTGTTATGTCATGTTCTTTGAGGTGTCTTTTACCCTCTATAAATTTTGTAATAGTTTTTACTTCATATAGTTAGAGAACCAATTAAATAATTCGGGCAGTTTCAGAAATCAACAGTTGTTCCACAATGTATAAAAAGATGAAGATTTACAAAGAAGGGGTTTGAATTTTGGAGAACCCAGAGACTAGGCCACTGTATTCCTGATATAATTGTTGATTAATGAAAAAATCAGAGGTTTCCATGAATTGTTTGGTATAATTTTGTAACCCTCTCTATTACGTGTCATCTTATGTTTTCTTCTTTCAAGTATAGTAAGGAAGCTGCAGGGCTTTATTTGCTTATGTAGATAAAGTTATAATTCCTTAAAAGAGCGTTCCTATACTTGAAGTTTTCACCTTTCTTTCTAAGTTATAGACAATGGTTTCTATGAAAGACCAGCATATTATCTTTAACTTCTCCAAGAGTCACAGATAGTAGTTTCTGTGTTACGCAGTATATTGGCTATGATTCAATTCTCATTTTCATAATTCTTCAAAGTTACAAATAGTAGTTTCTGTGAAAGACCAGCATATTATCTTTAACTTCCCCTTTAAGATTTCTTCATTCATCATTTGTATCTAGCAGCAAATGGAATTCTGAGATGTTCTGGTCATACATGTATTCAGGATTAAAGACCAAGTTTTCCAAGTCCTTCGTTTGAGAACACAACAAACAATAAAGTGAAAAATAAGTGATAACAAACAATAATCATTAATGTTTTAAGCACAATTTCTCCACAGCCGGGAAATTGGTTTCTTAAGGAACAACAACAAGGATAGAGTAGTTATATCGCCGACATCCACCTTCAAAATGAACATTTTCGGAGAGTTGCACTCATCTCCCACTGTAGACCATGTAGGCTTTCAAAAGACTTATGATCGCACTCATCGTTCTTTCTTTTGGACAGACATGAAAACTGAAATTATTAATTGTGTAGCTGAATGTGATGTGTGTCAATGCCACAAAGGAGAAACAATCAAGTCACTAGGCACCTTACAACCATTGCCCATCCCTGCCTCAATCTAGACAGATTTTTCTATGGATTTCATTACTGGTCTTTCGAAGTCAGTCATCATGGTGGTTGTGGATAGAATTTCTAAATATGCTCATTTTTGTGCTCTACCCCACCCATTTACCCCCATTTTGGTGGTTCAATCTTTCATGGACCAGATCTTCAAACTGCATGGCATGCCCACTTCCATTGTGTCTGATCATAACCCAACTTTCACCAGTAACTTTTGGCAAGAAATTTTCAAGCTACAAGGCACCAAACTACAACTAAGTACTTCCTATCATCCCCAAACTTATGGTCAAGCTGAAGCATTCAACAAATGTTCGGAGACATACCTAAGGTGCTTCACTTCAGAAAAGAAACATCAATGGGTACAATGGCTACCTCTAGCTGAATGGTGGTATAATACTAACAATCATGCAACCACCAAGATGACTCCATATGAAGTAGTGTATGGTTAAATCCCACCTTCACCTACTTCTTATATCCCTAGATGCTCTAAGGTGCAAGCAGTGGATCAACTCCTAGAGAACTGTGCAACCATGCTAGCCCATCTCAAAGGTAATTAACCATGAAGCTTTGAATCTCCAAAACACTTAAAGACACTTTTCAAAACCATATGAATGGTTTTCAATTAGTTTGGAGTCAAGTTGAAAGGTTAAATTGCTGACTATGTAGAAGCGCAACAAATGTGTTGCGTTACTTCCTCCTTCAAAAAAAGTGCAGCAAAGCCACAATGAATTAACCATTCTCATACTTTTGACCATCTCCTATATTTTTTAATGTGTCATACAGGTGTAATATAACCTCTAAAACATCATATACCTATTAGAAGACATATGTTCAAACTGTAAACCACCATTCTTGAAAAACACCACATGTCAAAATAAAACCTTAGCTACCTCAACTAACATGTCCAATGTTCCTCTTTTGTCATTTTGTTTTTCTAGGATTCCCCCTATAATTCTTGTTTTGTATCCCTCGGCTCCTTTTTCAAGGTGAGATGTTGCCTGTAAATGTTCTTGATTTGTTTATGTAGGGGTTGAGTTCTCCTAAACATATCCATAGCTTTAACTAATGTTGGCCCACAACTATTCAAGTGATCATGTATCTTCTATTTAGCCCTTTCATCTTGTTCTCTAAACCTGATGATTTCATCTTGAGCGTTATTCAATTTCTTCCTTATCCTATTGAAAGTTTTTTATCCCTCATCCAACTCAATCTTTTTCTTCTCTTGCATTGGCTTTTCTTTCATCAATTTTTCTTTTTGTAGCTCCAATTTCCTGGTTGAAGATCTAATTACATGGATCCTTGATTATGAGGTCTCTAGCTCCTAGATGTCCTTTATTTTTTCCTTCCTTTTATCTTTAGATATGGTGGCAAGTAGAATTGTCTTAATTATTGGTTCCGCTTCATCAGCTTTTGATGCCTTTTCATAAAATATTCTTCTTCAACTCCCTATTATCATGTTGAAGCTGAGCAATAACTAAATGGGCCTTTTTCAACTGCTCCTATAGTGCCATAATCTCTTTACCTTTGCCATCTAAATAAATTTTCTCTGATATGGTGTCTTGAACTTCAGTAGGTTGTTCATGTATTTTATCAATGGGTAATATTTTTGTAGCAGCTCTTGTGTGTGGTTTCTTGGAAAGCTCAACCATCTCAGGAGAGAAATGAATCTTTTTCATTTTTTCCTATCAGATTGGTCAACTAAAGTCTGTGGCCTTTTGATTGAGCATTCTACTGCAAATTGAACATCGTTTTCCATTGATGAGGGTGTATATTTTTTGCTCCAGATAATATTTGAAATTTTAGCTCTGAACTTGGATGAATCTAAAAATTCTTGCCATGACTGTTTTTCTTCCTCAGCGCTTTCACCACTAACAATTTGTTCAAGGAGAAATGAAAGAGACTAGGCTCCACTTGACTCTTTTTAGCCTGAACCTTATCTGCCATCTTACCAATTCTCCTAAACAAGTAAAAAGGTAAATTTTAAAGGATTTTTACCTGTGAAATGCATCAACAGCCTGAAGTGGTACTGATAAACCCTCCCAAATATGCCTTCACAAGTGAAAAATCTTTGAATCACCTTGAGTAATTTCTTGTAGGGTTCAAGAATATATTCCTTTGGCAAGATAGCCCCATTTTTTTTGTTTTTATACTTCGGCTTTAGAAAATATTTGTAGTTGACCATATCTAATGGCATGCCCTTTAACCATTTTTCTCCATGCAAAGGAATCTTTGTAGTTGTTGAGATAATAACCTCTGAAACTGGGAACCTCAATGCTCAAACCTTGGCTTCCACACAAGTGAAGTTTAAAGAAAATTATTTAGTCACCTAAACAATATAACCATGTATCTTTTCACAAAACTTGATGCAACCAGTCTGCTCAAATACAACCCCGATAGATGGATCTAAATTCACCAAGGTAAGATATTGAGGCTCAAATTTGACTATGTCACCCTCTTTGTACCTTTTCTTCCTGTTTGGTGTTGTCATGACTCACAATGAAAAACTTCTATAGCTATAAAATATCATGACAATACTCAAAATATTAGCACGGCAAAAATGCAGCAACAATAGAATTAGGGTTTGAATGATATTTTGTGGCAATCATTTGAATGGAAAAATATTGTGTTTAAAATATTAAACTACAAGAAATTTTTTCACAGGAAAAAACGCAACAACTATTTGTGCATGCAACAAATTACCAAAACACAAGTGCATCGAGTAAGGCGCAGCGAGTTTAAGATTATATGGGTTAAAAGACCATCTGGGTGCTCTCCTCAACTGTTTAAGATAATTTGAACAATACACAACATGAATAATTCCAGAGAAGATAAATTTGAAGCCTAAAGGTGGTCATGGTGGTGAGAAAACCCTCACTTTATAGAAGCGCACTGGATCCCCTACAGTGAAATATAGCGAGCTCTCGTTTGATATCTATGACATCTCAGGAGGATGAGTAACATGCTCGATGGATTTTTGAAATCCAAAACGTGTCTTTATAATCCTACGTGCGGTCCATAACTTCCTTTAATTGCAATGATGAATTTTCAAATTTAAAATGTTCAAATGCAGCGCAAGGGAGAAGCGCAGCAACAAATTTACACCTATGTTACTTACAAGAAGTAACAAGGATATGTTGTACTACATGATTTATATATGAAACTAACTAAGAAGACACCACTAAATTTTCCCAATGATGAAAAACCAAACCGAGTATTACCTTTTTCTATGACTTGGATGACACATTAACCCTAAACTTACTAAACCTATACCTTTTAAGAAATTGATAACTTTATTTCTTTCACCACTCAAAACTTTAGTATATCCTATCATAAATTGAAACTAATACTTGATCTCAATGAGGTCATAGAAACACTTTACAAATTGACCAGAATAATAGAAGGACCAAACTTAACTTTGATTACTATAGCATAGGACTCTAACACATAACTTACTACAGAGTTGCCTTGAGTTGGTATGGAATGAATAGGCAATGAAGAAATTTAGGAGAATGGTAGAACATTGCACCAAGGATATTGAGGTGGTTTTTGTGAAAATATCACCACATGTGGTAAAATAGGTAGTGCGAAGAAAGAGAAAGAGCAAGGAATCTAGGTTTGGCGCATAGGTGGGAGATTATGAGATGGACATTATCATATTGGATATGGGATCTGATGTGAATATTCTATCGAAGAGAACATGGGAGATGATGGGGAGGCCAAAGTTGAAATATTCTCCTATTTAGTGAAGGCTAGCCAATCAACATTGCATCTTTCCAATTAGTACATAGATTGATGAGTGTGTCAATAGATATATATGGAGTTAGCAGTATTTTTGACTTTGAGGTTATTGAAATCATGGATGAAATTGATCCATACCCTACTCTCTTGGGGATTGATCAGGAATTTGACAATCAGGTGATTATCAACCTAAATAAGAGGCAAATGATCTTTGAGGGAGGGGAAGTTCAAGTAATAGCTTCCTTGGACCCACGGGAAGGAGACTGGTACATTGAGCCGATTAAGGGGAGCTAAACCAAGAAGAGATATATAATATTTACAATGTGAGATACCATAGGTAGGATTATGTGAATCCTATTGATGATGGAATGTTGAGCTGGTGTAACATGGGATCCTGCACTTCTGAATCAAAGCTACTAGCACTGTAAAAATGACAAAGCATATTGCATGAAGTAAGTACTTGAAGGTGTGCGCACCTCACCAGGGTAGTGCATTGGATAGGAACAGAATTGCATAGCTTGCCTTGCTTTGATGGACTAACAAAAGTAAAAAAAAAAAAAAGTTCCAAGAATTTGAAGTCCATATATCAAAGTGATTGATAATTTCTGCACTAGATGTTGCGTTGCACGCAGCCCCAGCAAGGTGGAGGATCGTTCATAAGATTCAAATCAAGGGATGGGCACAATGTAGACATTTTTTGTGCATTAGGTTTGGGATAAATACAGATGTCTCGAGAGACAAGTACACGAGAATGGAGTTTCCAAGGCCTCAGTTGAAATAATGTGTTGTGGCATGGAGTCGAGGACATATACCATGCACTAATTTTAACATACATTAGACACTATACCCATGAATTGGTATATTGAGCTAGAGGTTCCCAGAGGAAAAGTGGAATTGAATGAGCTGCACAAAGTTTCAAGTCCACTTTTGGATTTTAAGAAAAAAAGCCAACACTTAACAAGTATTTGAAGGTATTGCAGTAGAATATATTCACCGTAGGAGAGCCAACAATATTACTAAAAAACGTATGGTTATGTCTTAATCATAAGCACTTATAGAAAGTCTAGGAATTCATCGAGTGTTATAATGTGGTAGAGCTAGAAGAGGATGATGATGACGCAAGGAAAATACAAATTCTTGAAGTTGAATTAGAGCATGCAATGAGTGGAATAAAATTACACTCAATTGATTACACGCAGCAGATAAAAACCAAGAAGGTAAATATTAGGACAAATGATAATCCTAAAATAACAGTCATAAGAGATTATTGGGATGAACAAACCATAGAAAATATCATCTATTTACTGCATGAGTATCAAGATTTGTTCCCAAACACATTTGAGGAAATGTAAGGAATTGTTAAAGAGTTGAGTGAGATGAGGATCCCATTGAATCCTGATGCAAAGCCTATAAAGTAGCAGCCCTATTAGTTGAATCCAATATACAAGGAGAAGATCAAATGAGAACTGGAAAAAATGTTACAATCAGGGTTCATTGAGCATGTGGAGGAGTCACAGTGGATCAACCCTATGGTGGTCCATAACAAGAAGAGAGGAGAAATATGAATCTGTGTGGACCTTCAAAAGTTGAATGATGCTTGCGCGCATGGTCCCTTTCTTACTCCATTTACTTATGAGATACTGAAGAAACATGGGTGGACAGAAGACCTATTCATTCACAGATAGATTTTTAGGATATCATCAGGTGAAGGTTTCAAAGGAATATTGACATAAGACCACCTTCACAATAGAATGAGGATGTTTTCAGTATATTATCCTGCTATTCAGCATGAAAAATGTGTCATCTATCTTCTCGTGCATAGTGGTCGCAGTCTTCAAAGAATTCATCCACAATTTCCTGGAAGTTTAATTGGATGAATGGATTGTATGCAATCTTTTAAAAAGGCACATTTAGGTTATGCGGTTGATGTTGGACGGGTGCAAATAGTTACATATTTCACTAAATATCAAAAAGTGTGTATTTTGCTCACCTTTTGGCATTTTGTTGGGATGTGTAGTCTGCATGCAAGGCTTGCTAGTGGATATAGCCAATATTGTTTTCATAGTGGATATACCACCACCTACATTAGTCAGGAAGTTATTATCTATCCTAGGACATACCGTCTATTACCAAAATCATATTCAAGGATACCCACAAATTAATACTCCAATGGAAAAAAATTTGATGGAAATGACATTCCAGTGGGATGAGGAGTGTCAACAAGCCCTGAATACTTAAAAGAGAAGCTCATGACCGCATCGATTTTGGTATTCCTAGATTGAAAAAAGTAATTCCATGTGCACATTGATTCTTCATTGATTTCAATGGGTGTGATTTTAGCATAGCATGGAGATGGATAAGTAGATCATCCCATCTCCTTTTCTAACAGGAAGTTGTTTATAGCAGATCAAAACTACACCATAATGGAAAGAGATGTACTCAAGAAGTATCTATTGGGTAGCAAGTTCAAATTGTACATGAACCACTCTGCACTAAAGTAACTCCTTAACAAGCCCATGTTGGAGAGGGGGATTTGCAAATCGTTTTTTTCATTTTCAAGAATATGATTTGCAAGTGGTGGTCAATCTAGAAAATTTGAACACATGCCTTGATCATTAGTAGTGAATGACCATAGGAAAGGATGCGCAGAATCTAGAAGACAATCTACTAGATGTGTAGTTTTTTGTTGTTACTATGGTAGATGATCATTTTGCAGAAATTGCAATATGTTTTAGTATATGGATGGCACCAAAGGGGTATAGTTTCATTCAAAGGAATTAATTAGTGGTAAATGTCATTGATTACCAGCTCATCATAGGTTTTTTATATCATCTAGGCACAAATGGGATATTGAAAAAATGTGTGCTAGAACATGAGCGGCCCATGTTACTTCTCGAGGCACACTTAGGTGTCGCTAAAGGACATTATGTGAGAAATGCCATAGTACATAAAACCTTGTGTGCAAGACTGTGTTGGCCTACCTTACATGGCAACACCAAAGAATTTTTCAAGGCCTGTGATATATGCCAGCAACTGGGGAAACCTTCCAGGAGAGATGATATGCCCTTAGTTCCCCATCTCACCTTACATCCATTTGATAAGTGGGAAATCGAATTTGTGGCATTGATTAGCCCACCTACAAGGGGGAATGGCGCACGATACATCATTACTGCTATTGGTTATTTGATATATTGAGCAGAAGCCATGTTATTCAAGGATTGTAGTGAAGAGACATCTATGTGTTTCCTATTTGACAATGTAGTGACTAGATTTAAGGGTCCATGAATTTTGATTAGCGACCAAGGAACACATTTTCTGAATAAGACCATTGCACCGTTGATAAGGAGTTTCAGATTTACCATCAGAATATCACTCCCTAACATCCACAAGATAATTGTATAGTGGGGGCGTTTAATAAAATATTAGAGATTGTGCTCACTAAGGTATGTTATGTGTAATGAAATGATTGGGATTTGAGGATAGCAATGGTATTGTGGGAATTTAGGGCCACATGCAAGAATTTGACCAAAAAGACACATTTCTTATTAGTGTATGGGTAGGAGGTAATTCCCATGGAATTTTTGGTACCCAATTTGCATATTGAAACAGCCACACAACTGAAAACAACCTGGCACATTGGAGCAGAGATTGTAGGATCTATGTAGCTAGAAGAAGACTGCGGAATAGTTAGGTTACACCAGGAGGCACAGAAAGCAAGAGAGAAAGAATCACAGGACAGGAGAATCCAACCAAAAATGTTTTAGCCTAGATATTTAGTGTTGGTGTATGATAGCAAATTTTTTAAGCACCCAAGAAAATTCTAGATGCATTGGTTGGGGCCATATATGATCCAACAAGTGATTAATGCAAGAAATGTGCAACTAAAAAATATGTATGGTACCGCGTGAGAAGGATTTTTTAATGGGATACATTGAAGTTCTACAGGAACAACCAAACTCTTGTGCACCATATGTAATGGAACATGAGAACTCTAATTTTTTTACATAAATAAAGTATGAGTTTGTTTTTTTAATTTAACATGTAGTTGGTTATTGAAGTAAGTGTATAGAAATTTATCATTTGTTTTCAACAATAGGAGTTGTTGGGTGCTCGCAGAATAAACAAACTACATGAGGTGGAAAAAATGTTGCACACCAAGGGAAGTGTGCGCGATATCAGTGCCAGAGCATGCAGCATGTAGGGTTGGGGACATCCTAGTCAAATAAAACCTACACATAGGGGTTTAGAAATTGTATCGTAGTATCATACAGAAAAGCCTTATTTTAATCCCCAACATAATATTAGTGGTGTATAGGAATGTAATTCATCCATGGGATCAAGTAAGAATCACAACAACAAAAAATAACATGACAGTAGTCATGTGCAGAGGCAAAAAATGATCATCCCCAAATTAGTAATGTCTACTGAATTGAAATAAAGAGGTGGATTTATACCAAATAAAAATTTTGCAGCGGACGAGAACACACAAACTATCATTTCAAACAATTGGGTGTTAGGACAATGAGATTGAAGGGGTTAACAATGAGGTGGACCAGACATAATTGGAACGAATTGGTGTTATGCCAAGAATGAGCACGTGCATGCTATCTCTTCAAGCTAAAGCCTAGAGACAAAACATGAGTTTAGCTCAGGGGTCCAGTGATTCGGATTTGCAGACAGTGATGGAAGGGATCAGTGAAATGATTGTGTGAGGAAGGAGACATCAAGAAACATAGTTACAAAACTTCGACCAAGCAGGTAGGAGTGGCATTGAACCAATAGAGGAAGTCTGAGGATATGTAAGAGTGTACATAACTGGAGAGACTAGAGATTGTGAGAGGAAGAATAGCTGAGAATGGTGCAAGGGAGAGATGGAGCTATGATAGTATTGGAGAGTGAATATAATAATTTAAGATTCACTAAGGGGACATGATGAAGATGATTTTGCATCCCATGTTGATACAGCACCAAGCATCACTAGAAATTCAGATAGTCATGAAGCAGAGAGAGGGAAAATAGTAGACGGAGTATTCAACATATGGATGGAACCCTGATCACACCAAGTTTCCTCGAATAAAGGAATCCCCATCCACTCAAAGAGATGTTTTAAAATGAATATTTTTATTGCACCAGTTAAGCTAACCCAACATTGTTTATGGGAGGGCAGTGTGAACATATCTGATATACCAGTGTCAAAGCAGACTCTGTAATGGGGGATGAAACAATGGAATGGGACTCGTTTCTCATGAATACAAGGATGGCATGAGAATCCCCAAGAAAGAACCTATGCCTTGTCAATTAGACTAAAAATGGCATAGATTAAGACCTCTTAGGGTTGTGGTGTACCAACCAAAGTGTGCCCAGTTTGGTGGCCACTTACACGCCCTCTAGGTATCAATTGCTTATATATAAAGTCGAGGTATTTGCCAATATATTGGAAATACTTCTAAGGAAAGAGAAGGAGGAGAAGCATGAAGAAGGAAAATCTCATAAACATTCATACAAATCCATATGAAAGAAGCAGTCGGAGATCACACTATTTTTCCTCAATAGGAATCGTAGGAAGATGAGTGTGGAACTCCCTTATTATGTGGATATGGATTCCAATGACAATTAGAGCATCTAACTTCCCATGAAAAAAAAAAATTGACAGGAATATAAGGTTAACCTCACTGAACATCAGTATTCTTGAACCCATGGAGATAGAAGAAGGATTGAGTGGCTCGAGATGAGCCACAACTTTATGTTGGGGGTTTGTTGGAGACCAAAAATTTTGAATTTTTGTAGTAGTGTGAGAGACAACACACAGAGGAGAATGGAGCATAAGGAGGGAACCTAGCACGAAGTATATAATCTAGTGCAGCGCAAGAAGGCACTGCACGTAGATTGTCATAGTGTCAATTAAACAAGCACACATGCAAAGAAAATCTTGACACTTAGCATTTAGAGACATTTGGTGAAGGTGAGGGAGGTCACCATAATGAAAGGCATAGAACATATTTGTAGGAGGAGATAGGTTGACGAAGTGGAGGAAGACCCATTAGCATATATTCTAAGCCAATAGCAATTGTCAGTTGGAAAGCGTGGGACAGTTGGACATGGATTGTTAAAAAATATCCATACAGTTAATCGATGTGGATAACAACCGAATTGGATGAGAATTGGGACAAGGATGACCAAGGAACTACTAAGGACTGATAAGAAGACCCGACTTCCCCAGTTCATGGGTTAGTTAGCGAATTGGAGATTCATCAAAGTTGTGTTATTTTGTTAGTGTAGCCATTGTTAATCGATTGTAGTTATTTTGTTGTTTCGTATGTCTATGGATGTTATTCAACTTAAGTGTGGATGGAGTTTCAGGTTATTTCTTGTCATTGGAAGATATTATGTTCATATTATTTGATAATCTGTGACATAGAAGCATGTAATGTGTTATCTTTGGTGATGGTAATGTTGGTGAGTCGAGTTCGTAAGATTGTCTATTGTATTTCGTTGCGCATATTTTTCTACTATGAAGTAATGGAAACTAATGGATTTCCCCTACCTTTGTTTATGAATGGATGTATTATTTTCTCACTATTTTTTGTATGGTTTGATAATGTTAATTCAGTACTCTCTAATGACCTGTGCAGCAAGAGAATTTGGTATAAGTGTGGTGTTATTTCCAGGTTAACATTATAGATGTTGAATAGTAAATTGAATAGGTAGAATAAAGTTTTGTGAGACCCTATGTAGTATAGGAGCTCGAGATGGTTGTCACATGTTTGTTTATTATATGTCACAAATTATCGCAGTAAGTTAAGCCACTACTATCATGAAAACACAACAATCTCATCCAACTGCAAAAACATGGTTCTAACAGTCCCCCATGGCACCTCTGTTGAGATGTCATCCACTCTGCGGGTGATGCTAAAAGGGCTGGTGTTGAGTGGGTTTGTTGGCTAACACTATGCGCCAAACCCAAGTTTGTTTGAACCTTGTGCTAACAATGCTCTTATTTTATTGGAGGGTCTCTAGTTTGCTCTGAAATCACTAATATGTCCTTAGTAACCTTTATTTTAAATTTTGTCTCTTCCAAAAAGGGTCCAAAATAGATTTCTCCTCCATGGTAGGCTTGCATTTTGTTTCAATAAGGTGTCTTTGGATCACTGCTCAAGTGAGTAGAGATTAAGAGAATTTTCCTTATAAATAAGTCAATGCTTGATCATAGAGTCAACCCACCAAGTTGATTTATGCTAGTGCTTTCAAAACTTCCTAGGTCCATTAGGGCATTCAGTTGTAAGGTTTCAGGTTTCATAACAAGTTCTACCTGCTAAAGAAATGTTTTCATAATCCATCTTTTGAGTCCTCAAGGATTTTTCTCATGTCAAGTTTATTTCATCTGGAAACTCTTTGTTGAAGTCCATTCCTACACATATTCAATCATATGCACAAATGTTTAAACTATTTATTTCAAATCTTATAAAATGGAACTTTCGTAGAGCATTGTTAATGGATTAGAGAGGTGGTAAACCCCAAAATGCAAGGGACATTTTGGCAGCTTCACCAAACAAGATCTGAGATTAAGACACCATGCAATTATTTTAGGGAGTAAGTCTAAGGCTTCATGCATAAACCGAATCTACCCCAAAACCATGGGCTATAACTATAAATTAAACCCTTATCTTCAAGAATATTGAACTAAAGAATAAAATACCTTGTTGCACAAGGGTGAATAAAAGCTTCATCTTTTAGAAAAAGCTTCTACAATCTAGAGATCCAAGCATGTATATCGAGAAAATGAAGATAGACACAATTTAAATGGAAAAATAAAGGATTGGATATATAAATCTATGCCTTTATAACAACATCCTTCATTAGGGGAATATGTAAAGTGGGAGCCTCTTGTACCAAGAAAGAGTGAAAAAAGGTACATCCCTTGACTATATATTGGAAGACATGCCTTAAATGATAGCCACACCAAAGGAAGAGCCCTTGAAATGGCACAAAATTTTACCATTAGTTGTCTCAGAGTGAGAAACCCTATGGCTTTAAGCACTTATAATAACATATGTGGATCCCACCTTCACCAAAGAGGGGGCTATAAAACTCAAAGGATCACCTAGAATGGAACCAAAGTCATCTCTACAAGTGACCAAAGATAAACCCTAGCCACTACTGCTACATGCAATGGAATCACCATCACTATAACATGCTTGAGTTGTGCTTTACCATTATTCGATGATACTCTTTAAAAATCATAAAAGTTAACCTTACACATTAAGCCTTAATCCCTAGACCTTAACTCTAAGAATTTAGCATCCATCATAAATATTTGAATTTCATCACTCTAGAATTATATTTTAAGCCACAAAAATCTTAACCGTAAACCTTTAGCCTTACCCTTAATACCTAAATCCTTATTCCTTAACCTTTAACCTACAAGTTTACTCTTTCAACTCTAAATTTAAAATTATATCAATCCTCAAACCACAACACTTTTCTCTTAACCCCCACATTACCAATATTGATCTTGAATGTAAACCCCTAATCCTTTAACCCTAACCCTTTAATCTAAAACCCTACACCTTAATCTTTATCCTATACTTAAGTAATTATTTATATTTCAATAAAAATAAAAATAAAAACCAAACCTTTATTAGTAACATATTAAATATCCCCTGGATCTGGCTGTTTGATGAATAATTGACATGACCCCCAACCTAATTGGCGGCATTCACCACATGGTGCTGGTCTCCCAACAAGTGGCATCCATGAATAAAAAATTCCTTTGCAGGCACACTTTGTCCCTGTACCCTGCTCTCTCGCTTGTCAATTCCAACATTAAAATGCCAAGAGTTATGCCCTCCCGGTAATTTCTCCCCCTAATCATTTTTCCCAAGGTTCACTCCACTCCTTCCATCTCCCACTTTTGTATCATTTGACTGCTGTCATCCAACCATGAATCGCGACAAAGGCAGGGGATAGTGCCCAGGTAGAGGAAGAGGTTGTGGACATCCCTCCACCACCTTTGATGAAGCCTTGTCACTACTCTTTTTTACTATGGAATTCCAATTCACATTAGAATATAGGTGCTTGTTGTGGACGAAGAAGACACTCGTAAAGGTTTTCCAACGCTCTGGGCCCTCCATAACCTCCTTTCTTGCCAACTCAAGGCTTCGTCAACCTCCATAACCTCCTTGCTTGTCAACTAAAGGCTTCTGCAACCTCCATAATGTCTTTATCTGTCACCCTCATACTCCCCTCTAGTGGATCATCTTCTCCGCCTGTTAATCGAGCTCCAATGGCCCCTCCCTTTTCTATGCATATCCCCTCCCCTCTGATAGTTAACGCTCCCTCCCTTCACCTCCTAGTTCTAGTCCCTATGGATGTTACATTTTGGAAGAAATTACAACAGACTCTAGCAATGTGCAAGCTCATGGAAGCACTCAAGTTCATGGCTATTCTAGCATGGAATCTATGTAGATCCAGTGCGGTCTCTCTACTAGCAAGCGCTAACCTCTCAAGCACCACGACGCTCAACAGGTTGGTAAATTTTAGCTTGGCGTCGTTCACCGGTTACTGTCATAAAATCACAATTTTAGTTTTGTTCGTGAGAATTTGGTATAGAGTTATTATGCTCAACATTTCAACTTTTGTTCCTTGTCAACATTGGTTCACAGGCAAGTGACATAATGCTGCTAGGCTAACTATTTTAAATTTTTCTCAACGTCAACCCATTTTCAAAAGTAAACTACTTCAAAAACTTGGACTATGGTTTCCCCTTTAAGGAGCATAGATTTGTTGTCTTTCATCTCTAGTTTCCTTGCACAGAGGCAAAGGATGCTCTCAAGGATGTAAACTATGTATCTTTTCCATGTGCTTTGTTACAAAAACAACAAAAAACCATAGTAAATATCAACCCTTCAACCTCGATTTTTACCCTTCAACCATTAACATTAAACATAAATCCATAACCTTTACATTAACCCACTAACCTTAACCCATTTCCCTCAACACTTAACCTTTAACCATCAATCACATGTCACCAAAACTTGCAATCATATTCCTTACCCTTGGTGGCTTACACATTTTACTTCAACCATTATTTCATAAGAGGTTGTTTATATAACCTATAATGAAGGAGATATGTAAGATAATGTCACAATGACATGTTATAGATCAACCAAAATGTAATAGTTAAAATAATAAATTATAAAAAGAAAACATGTGAAGTTGGCTTAGTATGTTAACAATACAACAATAAAATATTATATTAATCGAAATATATCTTAGTCGTGGATCTATCTATGACAACCACACCACACCCGGCCTCCTAGATCACCTTAATGAGGTGGGGTTATAAAATTTCCACTTTTCTTACCCATCATAAATCTTGTTTTTGAGGTCATCACTGCCTTCCTCTTGTAAAGATCTTTATGGAAATATAAATTTTATCAAAATCTAAGTTCATATTACTAAGTTGTGGTCCTTTGAGTATTTCATATTTGGTTCCACATCGATGTTACCATACAACTAGCATATGGAAAATTGCATTACACCCAAGTTCCACTTGTCACCCTAGGGATGGTGCCAAGTTAGGACCAAGGCCACTTGGCCTACAATGTCATATGTTGACTCTAACTTAGTTACTTTACATTTAATTATACAAATGGGTTTTAATCTAACTTTAATTAATTATTTCATATATTTATTTTTATGGGTGGAGTCAATTTAGGACCAAAGCCACTGAGCCCTATCATGTCATCGCTCTAATTTTAATTATTTTATATTTAATTATAAAATAAATTTTAATTAATATTAATATTTTTTTTATGTGTTTATTTTAATATTTCATATAATATAAATAAACATATGTAATTTGATATTATTATTTATAAACAAATCCACTTGCAAAAAATCTCACATAATAATTACCAAAGTGCCCATGAATTACATCAAAAGAGTGTATCAACTTAGTGAATTGTGTATGGCAAAGTATCAATGGATTAATTGGTCATTGGTGAAATTTAATTTTTTTACATGAGAAAACTTTATCTACTTCCCCAACCATTAAATTTTTTATGTGAATAAATTTTATCAACTTTTCCAACTATCCAATTTTTTTCTTAGTAAAAACACAATAAATTATCCTAACAGAAAATCAAGAAATTTTATCGAAATTTATAATCAATCTATGAAAAAAATTAACAAAATTTAGAAGAATTAAATTTCATGGAAAAAATTATCTAAATATTATTAAAATACATCTTTTAAAATCCTAAATGTTATTAAAAAACATCCTCTAAAATTCATGAAAATATTAACAAAATTTAGAAGAATTAAATTTCATGGAAAAAATTATCTAAATATTATTAAAATACATCTTTTAAAATCCTAAATATTATTAAAAGACATCCTCTAAAATTCATTACTTTTCAAAATAGATAAAACATTTACAATAATTTATAACCCTTTGTAATTAATCTATGAAAAAAAAAATTAATAAACTTTAGAAAAATTAAATTTTATGGAAAAAATTATCGAAATGTTATCAAAACACATCATCCAGAGTTTATTACTTCACTAAATATATACAATGACCAAACTCCATTATATGCAAACCCTTGTACATAATCATTTATATGTGTATATATGTATAATATGTTAGGATATTCCGACACATAGGAAATAGTTAAGTTCAACTTGGTCTAGTATAGAGTTAGGTAAAGTGTATTTATTTACCGTTGTACATTTTGTAACTTACAATCTGACGGTCACGATATGTAGTGATCCGATGGTTCATTCTCTCCTCGGTATTACCGACACTTGATTCGTGGCTTGACACCCGATTGTTCCATGAATTCTATTTAAAGCGCATGGAGGGTCATTTGTAGGTTCACTATGCATGAGAGAAGCTTATGTAAATTTTCATTCTTTTATTAATAAATTGCCTGTAGTAGCCACGTTGGCGCAGGCCGTGGACTGTTTCCCTCTCTGAGGGTTTTAACCACGTCAAAATACTGGTGTATTGATCTGTGATCTGTTTGTGAGCGGTGTCCTTTTGGTGTTCTGTCGAGGAACTTACCCTGTAAATTCCTACATGATATATATAGAGAGAGTATATAAAAGATTCCTCAATTCCGAAAATTTATTAGATTTAAATGGGTAAACCATATGTGTACCACTTATTACCAAAATCTTCAGAAGCATGTAATACTTTTCTTAGAAGCACATATGAACATCATATAATCGAAATCTCACTTCCAAATAAAAACACAGTTTATGAAATAAGTATATTCTTATGAAGAATTAATATCCACCAATATCTGTGCAGATCTTTCCATAGAATAAGTGGAAGTAATATGGAAATATTCTATTATTATCTTCAGACAAAGTTATTTCAAGAAGGTAAATTATGGTAAATACACATTCTTATGAAGAATTAATAAAATTAGATATATCTTCAATATTGCATAAAAGTAAATAGTTGCATTAGAGATATAAATGACTTTTTATTTTTAAATAATTAAATATTATAAGCATTTATCTATTCTGGGTAATAATTAAATTCTTATCAAAGAGTTATGAAACCTCTCATATTGAGAAAAATATTTTTGATATAAACTTATATTAGGTATTGCTTTACTATATTCCCACGCATACATCTATGTGTGTTTGTGTTTATAAAAAGTGAGATTTCCTCTTGTGCATATTCAATAACTTAGGAGGCAACAAAAGACCAGGAATTTTCTTATATATGAAGAGACATAGGGTGAAATAAAGTGATTGGCTTGTACACTTTAAGATCATTATAACCCGGTATTAGTAACTGAATTTAATTAAAGGGAATATATGCCAACTCACTCCAAATATAGTTAGATCTGAAACAAAATTGTGGGAAGATCTCCTAATCTTCTTAAACCCAAATCTAGATAGATTTCAATTGTATAACATCACATAGATCCCCATAAGCTCATTCACAATAAGTAGTATGTTCAAAAGGATCTAATACCTTCAATTTATTCCTTTGCATAGGTTATACTATATCATGGGTTCATTAAAGAGTGTTTCAGCAATTGACTCAAATATTTTGTGATGCCTCATTTCAACTAGTCTTCATCATAAAGCTTGGAAATTAAATCATATAACTAACAGTTTAAACCTACCTAGATGGATTTTCTTTGAGAAACATGTTCAATCATTATTCTTTCATATGGTTGATGCAAATCTAACCTTCATTATTGAGACCTACCAGGAACCCCCTTTCCAGAGCAACTGTCAAGGCTACTCAAGAGGTTGAGAGATAGAATGTCCCCCTATTATTTTATCCTTACAATCTAATCCAAGAGGCTTGTTACAACATTGTCCCTAAGGATAACAAGTTGACTCATTAGGGGATTTTTGAGGTTTAAAATAGGTCTCCTAAGAAAAATGTACAACCAAAATAAACTTTATAAGAACTAATAGGATTCAAGATGAATATGTCAACCATGGTAGATGATTCACCATTTTTGGAGCAAAAAAATAAAAGGATTAAAAAATAATAAAATAATAAAACTACTTTTTCAACTTGTAATTTTAACTTTTCTCCTCAAGGTTTTACTCAAATTTCGAGCAGGAGTACTCGTTGGATGTAAAATCTAATTCGGCGTCCAAGGAGTACCCATGCTGCATAGTTTCGATGTAGTCTACTACACGAAAAATGATAAATACACGAAAACCGTGATTGCAATCACGTTTTTCATGTATTTCTCATTTTTCGTGTAGTAGGGTCCATCAAAAGTATGCAACATGGGTAATCTTTGGATGAGGAATCAAATTATGCATCCAACGAGTGTTTTTGATCAAAATTTGAGTAAACCCATATGGAGATAAGTTGAAAATATGAGTTGAAAAAATAGTTTTTTTCTTTTTTCCCTCTAAAATTTGATGATGTAATCTAATCTTATTTTATTATTTCCACTATTATTTTATAATTTCCTTAGGAGGTCCTTTTAGACCTCAAAAATCCCCTAATGATACACCTATATATCCTCTATTTTCATTTCCATTAGCAAATTTTTATGCAATTAATACATTTATAAATTAATTAACTAGTATCACTACTCAACAAGTGACCACGTTCATTTATGCATTGAAAACATCATTTTTATGTCACATTGATAAATAAAAATAAAAGCATGTATCTAAAATTGATTTCTAATTGCAAACAAGCTATGAATGAGCCTTTTCCATCCAACCATAGGCTTAGCTGCAACACTACCCTCTAGATCTAGTCACTCATTATCCAAGCTATGGTACCACAAGGGGAATCACCATCAAAACTCATAAAATTGGGAAGGCTCATATAGATTAAATGACTAATTTTATGGGGTTATAAATAGAATTTGTCAGGGAAAAAAATAAAAAATAAAAAATAAAATAAAAAATAATTTAATTAATTAATTAATTAATTTAATATAAATAAAAATAAATTAAAATAATATTATATATATATATAGAATATATAAAATTGTGTGTGAGAGAAATTACTTTATATATAGATTCACTTTATATATAATCTGCTTAATAAAAAATAAAAATAAAAGACCATCTAAAATTATTATGTTGCTACTTAAATAAAATATTCCGAAGTTATAATGGGAAATATTTAACAAAATCTATTTTAAACCTTAATACTAGGACTCTAATACTATTGCAACAACTAAAAAAAGATCCAACAAACACATTTGTGATTTTCTATCACTTCCTATATTAATATAAAGATATTTTTGAAAATGCAATTTAAGTTATTCCTCTAAACTTTTGTTGCATTTGAGTCTCTTTCTACATTAATACAACTTCTTTAGATAAAAGATCAATATTTGAGTTGAATTTTATATATATATATATGTGTGTGTGTGTGTGTGTGTGTAAAAAATTATCAAAATTGTTTTCTACCTTCATAAATTGATTTCTAATTGGCACTAGTATTATAGTCTTAATTTTACATTTATTGCCTATATAATCTATTAATAACTCATAGTCTCCCAATACTTATAAATGTTTTTCTATTGTTTTTTTATAAAAATATAAAATTCCTAAAACACAACTATTCCTTTACTAACAACATATTTCAAAATAATATAATGTATTGAAATTAAAAAACAATGTCACCTCCATTATAAATATTTATAGCTCTTTGGTATGCCCCTACATTAACATTTCTTTTCATATTTTACATTTATTGCCTATATAATCTATTAATAACTCATAGTCTCCCAATACTTATAAATGTTTTTCTATTGTTTTTTTATAAAAATATAAAATTCCTAAGACACAACTATTCCTTTACTAACAACATATTTCAAAATAATATAATGTATTGATATTAAAAAACAATGTCGCCTCCATTATAAATATTTATAGCTCTTTGGTATGCCCCTACATTAACATTTCTTTTCATAATCAATTACGTGTTCATTTAATATTATATAATGTTTTTCTTTCAAACGTTTTCACCTACCTTTAATAGCTAGCTTGATTTTATGATATTAAATATTATTCTTCCAAACATTTTTATCTACCTTTAATAGCTAACTTGATTTTATGGGCAACTTGTGTAGGAATCATATAAGGCCTTGAAATATCAAGTTGTCAAATAATGCAAGGTAAAGACTTATAAGCATTTGTAGATGCATTAGTTATTTAAGAATATAGACAACAAACAAAATCCAATTTGTGCCATTTGTTGTGTAAATTTTTGTTATAAATTATTTTAATGCAAAAATAAAAATTTCATTGTTTTAGCTAAACACTTACTGAATATTAACTTTGTGAATTCAACTATAAAAATCTCCCTACTTAAAAAACTTTAACAATTTTAATTGTTTTAATATTCTAAAGTAGAAACCTAAATTCAAAAGTTGAATAAGATCTAAACTATTATAATTTACTTACAAAATGGAACCTTGCAAATCATAAGTTTTAATAAGTAAAAAAATTTAAGATCTTTATCCATAAGCGTGAGGGTAATTTTTATACTTCTGCTATCAAATACTTTTTGCATAAAAAAATAGTGCTAAGCAACAACACTACATATTAGACTTATTAAAGAAGTATTGTTATGATCTACACAACATATCAAAAAATAAATTGATGCATTAACATTAAAAATAACTTTACACCTTTTCCATCCTATTTTATCTTACTTATTCCAATTTTCAGCACATTACATTTCCATTTAAAATTAAAACTTCTCCAAATCTCAAATTATTATAAAAAACAAAAAAAATAATATACTAAATTAACATAAACATCGTGTCTATAAAAAATATTTAAAAATAAAAATGTTCTATTTTTTAATTAATTAAATGTTTTATAAATATTAGCATATCGTAAAATGTGTGAGAGTCAGTGTAATTTTTTTTTAAACAAACAATTAGATTATATTAATTCAGCTAGAATACGAGTTAGAACTCTTACATGCAGAGACAAATCTTCTTTAGCTAAGGACCAGTATTTATCACTAAATACGCTGTGTCCACTTGGTCTTTTACATACAAAATTCTTTACATATTTTATTCTATATATCCCCGAGAAAATGCCACAGAACTTAGCAAAATGACATAACATTCAGAACATTGTTAAACTACACGTCCACACAATTCCACTTCCTCTTGTTCGCTACTTGCTTGCATAGTCGTCGCCGCGTCCATATGTTGCAGAGGAGGGGCTTCCACATGCTAATTATGAAGATTGTTGGGGTGTTTTCCTTTAGAGGTACTTGCAGGTGTGGGGTCCGAAAGGCCATACACTTTTTTTAAAACTTCCACGGTCGTTGTTTCCATGGAGACTTCAAAACTATCTACCTTAAGGTGAAAATTTTACACTTTCTTTGCCAAGTTCTCCATCAAGAGATGAAGACACTCAACTTCTTTTTGTGTATCTGCATTAACAATCCACTATATCCCTGCACAAGATCCTTTATCGAATTTCCAGTTATGATCGTACTGGGACAATTTATTATTAATGAGGTTGTGGCCCACCTATCCATCGAAGTCAAGTTATTGATGCTTGGTGTTGTCTTCCATCTGTCACTTGGCATGACATTCCTCCTCATGCCTCCCCACCAGGGTGGCTCTTCCCAACATGAGTTTCTACTTGAAACTTGATTCAATTGTCTTATCGAGAGTCTGGGATTTAAAGTGCTTTCCATTATTATGCTAACAATTTGAACAATCCACTTGATCAACCAAATCACAAAACAGAAGAAACGATAAATCAACAACTTGAAAATTAGCCTCTTCGAGGAGGCAACCTCCTTTACATCACATAAATGAACAATTATTTGGATGATACAAATGACAAGACCTCCTTGGTATATATAGGAGTCTAAGGTGTCATAATGTAATTAAAGCCTACATAACAATAATAATGTAAGGGCAAAACAACAACAGTGAGATTCTATGGGGTACAACAATAATAATATGGGGGCTACATGGGCACAACAATAACAATAAGGGGAATATATTGGTATTATAGGGACCTAACATGCCCCTCTCCTTCAAAAAAAGTGTTGTCTTCAACACTTGAGCAGTTATGGATGCTTTTGTATAAAATTCTCATCCTCCCATGTGGAATCTTCAGTGGGTAAGTTCTTCCACTTAATGAGATAATCTAAGATTGATTGATTTTATAGTTGTTGGGTTCTTCTTTCTATCACTGCTTTAAGCTCCAGTATGATTTATCATTCCTTGTAAAAGTTCTTACAATATTTTTTGAACTACGAGCTTGTCACCAATAACCTTCTTTAAGCATGAAACATGGAAAAATGGGTGTGCTCGGGAAGATATAAGTAGCTCCAATTTGTATGCCATAGTACCAATATTTTACAACACCTTGTAAGGACTATAGAACTTGGGTGGTTATTTATTATCCTTCTTAGCTTGCTTGAGGGACATTTGTTTGTATGGTTGTAGTCGTAAAAATACCTAGTCGCCTACGTCAAAACTTCTTTCACTGTGATGTTGATTTTCATGTTGTTTCAATCAATTATGCACCAAAGTGAGGTTATCCTTTAAGAGTCAGAGAACTTTTTGTTGATGCTCGATGTGATCTTCCACTGCTTGAAACTTAGAATCTTATTTTAAAGATAATGTGATGGTCGGTGGATGATATCCATAAAGTTCCATAAATGGGGTCATTTTTGCTCCATTATAGAAGGAAGTGTTATACCACCATTCAACTAGAGGTAACCACTTGACCCATTGTGTTTTTCTATCAGATACAAAGCAACAAAGATATCATTCCAACCATTCATTCACTTTCTCAGATTCCCCATCAAATTGAGAATGATAAGATGAACTATGAGCTAATTGAATACCAAAATAAGAAAAAAAGTTCCATCCAAAAATTTCCAATGAAAATGGGATCTTTGTCACTTACAATAATCTTTGGATTTCCATGTAGATTTTGAATTGTTTCCATAAATGCAGTAGCAAATGTATTTTCTTTAAAATGATGAGATAATGCACAAAAGTGTGTATACTTGGTAAGTCTATCAACTACTAACATGATGACACTCTTTCCTTGAGACTTGGGTAAACTTGTGATAAGATCCATTGAGACCTCCTCCCAACGCTGACTTGGAATGGCTAAAGGTTGTAACAGGCCTGGGGACTTAATTGTCTCAACTTTTTGGAAAACCAAACATTTTGCCACAAACTTTTGAATATCCAATTTAGAGTCATCCCAAAAAAAATTCCTTCTTGACCTTGTAAGTTTTTAAAAATCCTGACTGACCTCCTTAAGGAGAGGTGTGCAATTCCAAAAGAATATTTTTTTTGAGTTGAGAATTATTACATAGATATAAGCGATCTTTGTACCATAATGAGTCATTTTTCTAGATAAAGGTATCAGTTATACTGGAATCTTGCTACAAAATTTTTATGAGTGTCCACGCCTCTTCGTCATTCTTCATTCCTCCCTTGCTTTAGTTATCCAGACATGTTGGATAATAGAAATGGCATAAATAAATGATTCCATATCCTCGTCCCTTCTTGAGAGTGCATCCACAACAACATTTTGCTTCCCTTTTTTGTAGATGATTTCAAAGTCATAACCCAACATCTTATTGACCCATTTTTGTTGCTCTTTTGAATATAATCTTTGTTCCAAGAAGTATTTAAGACTATCATGATCATTTTTTACCTTGAAGTGTCTTCCAATTAGGTAAGGGCATCATTGCTTCAAGGTGTGTTGTATTTCCAACATTTTCTTCTCATATATAGATTTGTGTAAATACTTTCCCTTGATTGGATGACTTTGAAAATTAATGGGTCTTCCTTCTTGCATTAAAACAACACCAATTCCATTTCATAAGGCATCACATTCCACCATAAAGGTTTTTGTGAAGTCGGGAGTAGCTAAAACCGGAGTTTGGCACATTGCCTCTTTAAGATGTTCAAAGGATTTAGTTTCTTCAGGAGTCCAAAAATAATGCATCTTTTTTCAGTAATGTTATTATAGGTGTTTTTGTTTTCCCATCATTCTTAACAAACTTGTGATAATACCCTGTCAACCCAAGAAATCCTCGAAGATGTTTAGGGTTGTGGGAATTTTCCATTCCTTTATGGCTTTAATTTTTTTAGGATATACCTTAACACCCTCATGAGATACAATATGACCCAAATATTCCACCTCTTGTACCCCAAAGGAACATTTTGAGGATTTTTCATACATTTTTTTCTCCTCCAATAGTTTGAGCACCCTGTCAACATGTTAAACATAATCCCTTCCAAGACTTGTAGATTAGTATATCAACAAAAAATACTAACACAAATTTTCTAAGGGTTTGAAAATGGAATTCATCAAACCTTGAAATGTGGAAGGTGCATTCGTAAAGCCAAAAGGCATGACCAAAAATTCATAATGACCTTCATGAGTTCTGCAAGTTGTTTTTGGAATGTCTTCAATCTTCGTTCTAATTTGATGATATCTTGAACAAAGATCCAACTTGGTGAAGTAAATTACTCCATGTAATTCATCCAACAATTCATCAATGACAATGTTGTGGCCACAACCACCACCCCATCAAAACTTGTCTTGACAGCAATTTTGAATGGGTCCCCTTTAGTCCTAGAGACTTTAACTCGTTGTCGAGCCAAATATTCAGTTCTTAATGGTCAAGACCCCCCTTTTGTCTAACCCCTGTTGCATGGTCCTCTCATCACCCTTCTTAACCCTCCATTCATTTCCTTTATCAAGACCTTTCCAACCTAAATAAAAACCTCCTATCGCACGTTACTCCTTTATAACCATTTACAAAGGAAATCCTCATAAATACGCATGAATCACCCCTTTTTGCTTACCACAATCAACATTAAAACGCATCGAATACATGGCTTTTGGACCCAACAATTTTATTAATTGAAATGCACATATTTCGGGTCCAGAGCGCCATCGCTTATCACTATCGGGAGGCCCAGGGCTTATGTGTATATAGCACGCTACCATCTTCCAGACTCAATGGCTCTATTAACCACGATATATATATAATATATAATATATATATATATAATATATTATATATAATAATATATACTATTATAGATATAATATATATATATATTGGGTCTGGAGCCATATCGCAATATCACAATCGGCCTAGTCCAAAGCTTTTGTATAAGGTGCACCACTGTTTACCGGACCCGCCGATTATTATGAACTGGAGCATATAGCATTTCAAGTCCGGCCTTATGGCCAGACATGGTTTTCCCATATGTTCCTTTGTTTTTCAAAAAAACATTGAAGTCTCGGTTTTCAAAGGCAAGTCTACTATTACAGACCCACCGGTGGTATTAGAACATATATATATACACGTCGGGTTTGGGACCATATCACATATCGCAATCGGTGGGGTCTCGGGGCTCATATATATATGGCACTCCCCTATACTCTGGACCCGATGGTTTATTAACTGCGATATATATATGTTTTGGGTCTAGGATCTATATATATGGTGCACCATAACCACCCGGACCCGGTGATGATTATAAAGTCAGGCATATAAATTTTCAAGTCTGCCCCAATGGCCAGACTCGAGGTTTACCCATATATTCTTATTTTTTTGAAAAACATTGAAATTGGGGCTTTTCTAAGGGAATCATATATTGCAGACCCACTAGGTATATTAAGCGCCATTTACATATATTTCGGGTTCGCCTACTCCGATTCTCCACCGTTGATCTACCCCTCGTGGATCCAACGGTCCACGCAGATTTCGGGTGAACTAGATGCATGAGGAATACCGGCCCGAAAAGCGGTATCCTCTTTCCTCCTAACTGCCACATTGTAGGTTTTAACCCCGTACAGAAATTACCTACATACGAATTCTAAATCATATAAAAATAAACAATGCGAGAGCATAACACATAAAAAACATATATGCACAGAGACTTTCCCCTGGATCCCAAAACCGGGACTACCAGCTTGATTTTTCATTATATTCCTTTCAATGTTACAATACATATTTATACATGCCGAAGCATCCAATACCATGGACCGAAAACCATCACGTCCAATAGCATGGACCGAAAACCATCACGTCCAAACAACATGTGCGAAAATCATGCACAAAACCATAGGTGGGTCCGCCTAACCTAACATAGGGTCCAAAACCAAAATTTTTCGGGGCGCTGCCCTAGATCCCATAAAGTGGGGTTACGGGTACCCCTCAAACCCCCTGTTAGCTATGTGGAAAGAATATAACACAACCCAACAATCTTCCACTTGTTGTTTTCTTTCCACATGGGGCCACAGGAGAGCTTAGTCATTTTTCCAGCCGTGAAACGCCCATTGTTTCTCTACACCAAGAGAACTTCTCAGAGCTCACAGATTTTGTCAATGCATCTGCAGTATTCTTCAAAGTGTCCACCTTTACCAGCAACACCTTTTTGTCTTCTATCAGATCCCTCACAAAGTGATACTGAACATCAATGTGCTTTGTCTTTGAATGATAAGCAGGGTTCTTTGCCAAGAAAATTGCACTTTGGCTATCACAGTCTATCCTTATAGCTCCCTGTACTAACCCCATACTTGAACACAATCTCTGGAACCAAACTGCTTCCTTGCTTGCATGAGTGGCTGCCATGTATTCTGCCTCTGTAGTTGATAGTGCCACTACAGATTGTTTCTTACTCATCCAACTGACTGCACCTCCAAATAGGTTAAACACATACCCACTTGTAGATCTTCTCTGATCCAGATCTCCAGCCCAGTCTGCAGCAACAAAGCCATGGATATCCAACACTCTGTCCAATCCTAGTTTTCCTTGGTAGCACAAACCATAATCACTAGTGCCACGCAAATACCTGAAAACCCGCTTCATTGCTGTCCAGTGC